>CM035410.1:170952321-170984821 GCA_020310875.1 Ceratopteris richardii
ACTACTATCCGCTTTAGATACTTGGAAACCAAGTTCCTTCAAGAACTTCACAAGTCTATAATTCCATGCCCTTGGGGCCTGCTTCAAACCATACAAAGCTCTCTTGAGCTTACATGCATGATTTGGATACCTTTCATTTTTTAATCCTTGTGGTTGCTCCATGAAAACATCATCTAAAATATAACCATTTAGAAAAGCATTCTTCACATCTGATTGACATAACTTCCAACCTTTACATGCAGCAATAGCTATGACTGTCCTGATGGTTGTCATCTTTGCCACAAGACTATAGGTCTCATCATAATTGATACCATATGTCTGAGCAAACCCTTTCACAAAAACTCTAGCTTTATACCTAGACACACTTCCATCTGCATACCTCTTTGTCTTGTAGACCCATTTGCATCCAATGATCTTTTGACTATTTGGTTTAGGAACCAAATCCCATGTCTCATTCTCCATCAATGAATCATACTCTTCTTGCATAGCTTTCTCCCAATTTTCCTTACCTTTTGCCTCTTCATATGTAGAAGGGTCTTCATCTGCCTTTACCATATAAGCATAATCTTTAGTAGCCAAAAAAGAAGTGTCATAGCTATACCTTCTAGGTTTCCATTTGTGTCTTGATGACCTTCTGAGTTCTCCACTTCTTGATGTTTCTGGTTCATCACATTCTGGATCAAATCTTGGCACTTCTTCAACTTCAACCTGTACTTCATTGTTCTCCTCTTCATCAAATATTTGAACGTTTGATTTACCTTTCTTTTGATTCATAACTTCTTCATCACCTGCATAAATATTGATTGTACTTGCATACCAAGTACCTCGCTCGTCAAATGTAACATCCTTTGACACAAGGAATTGTTTTGTGGATGGACTCCACAACCTATATCCCATCTGCTTATCATCATATCCAATGAACACATATTTTTCAGCTTTAGGTTCCAATTTGTGCCTCAATTGAGATGGCACATATGCATATGCCAACCATCCAAATACTTTGCAATGATCTAGAGTAGGTCTCTTACCCCACCATGCCTCATATGGTGTCATACCCTGCAAAGCTTTACATGGTAACCTATTGACCAAATATGTGGCTGTATTTAAAGCCTCAGCCCACAAATAATTGGGATAATTTTTCTCCTTCATCATGGATCTTGCAAACTCAACAAGAGTTCTATTTATCCTTTCTGCTACACCATTTTGTTGAGGAGAGTACCTGCAAGTAATCCCTTTTTATAAGTGCATTCCACAAGTAGTCACTGAACTCATTAGAAAAATACTCTTACCCTCCATCTGACCTTAGTCTCATCAATGTTTGACTTGTAAGTCTTTGTACATACACATGATAATGCTTGAATGTATTGAATACTTCTTATTTATCTTTAATCACATAAATAATGATGCACCTGGTAGCATCATCAACATAAATCACATAACACCTTGAACCATTGATACTGAAATCCTTTGATGGTCCCCACACATCTATGTGTACCAACTCAAGCTTCTCTGAATACATAAAACCATGCTTTGAATAAGATTGCTTATGAGCCTTACCTAATTTGACATGCCTCACATCTGTATGTCATATGTTGACTCCTTCATTAGCAAACCTTACTTCATAACCTTTAAACTCATCAAATTCTTTGGAATTGTAGGAACATACAAACCTTACTCAAGAGATACTTCCATCCTTGACTTTCAATGATCAAATTGACTTCACATTGTGCTTTGTATTGTCACCTATTTGAACTACATGATTAGTTACCTTATTCTCCAAATCAGTCATCAATGCTATCTTACCACTCAAGTGATTGCTACACCCTGAGTCAATGTAGAAGACTCTTTGGTCTTCACTTTGTCTTTCACAAGTTCATTCATGATCAAGGTTGAATCCTCCTTCTGATCTGAAGCATAATTGTAGTAGGTATTGTTGTATTGTTGGCTTTGGAATCCTCTACCTACATTTCTTCCAAAGTAGCCTCTACTACCTCTACCTCTAAAATTACCTCTTTGATTTTTGCCACCTCTTCCTCTTGAATTAAAGTTCTTATTATATCCACTATTATTTTGATTATTATGCCAACAATCATGAGCTAAGTGATTTGTCTTACCACAAATCCAGCAATCTTTGACTCCATATTTATTACTTCTGCCTCTTCCTCTACCTTTGCCACCTCCTCTTCCTCTAAGGAAGTTAGCCTGGCTACTTGTACCTTCATCTTCATTTGCTTGTTGCTTTCCTTTGCTATTCTTCTTCTTATCCTTTGATTACATTGCTTGACCTGCACTTTTATCACCTAATTGTTTGAAGCATCATCTCCAAAGTACAGAGGCACTCATTTAGTGTCATTGGAAAGCTAAGGGAGCCTACAACACAACTGTGAAGTGAAAAAGAGCAGGTACAAAGTAGGGATTAGCACTACCAATTCATTTCTTGAAGTGTCCATCCATCGTTCCCAACAAGGCATATAGCATACTCTAATGAGATTTAATTCTTCAATCCCTAATGTATTGGATTGTAGAACTAAATTGATCAGTAAGGTTTCCAATTCTCTAGAGAACGCTACGACTTAGACTAACATCAATGGGAAAACTTAACTTGAATTTGAGCCTCACTCTCAAAGCCAAGATCAAATGACTCTCAAAGAAACCCTCTCTCTCTCTCTCTCTCACACACACACACACACACCCCAATGGTTGGAGATCTTTTATACTACTACTAGACTAATCACCCTGTTAAAAAAGGATTTTAAAACAGTTGTTAAATGTCCACTGTATTTTCTTTGTAGTTTGTTATGGATCAAAGGTGTAAGGAGCTCACCATCAGTAAAATATGTTCGCTATTAGGTATGGAAATGGGGTTTGGGATTTCTACAAGATTCTGAACTTGGATTTTCCCACAATCGACACTAAATTGTAGTACTAGAAAGTATGCGGCTTAATTTAGTAGGAAAAGATATGGTTATAAACACGTCCCTCTTTTCCTCTATCACATATTTTCTGCATTGCAGAAGACCAAAAAACAATCAATTATTTAAGATTTATAAAACTTCACAAAACTTGTTTGGACAAGAGACTTAAGAGGGGTAGACCTGAAATTAGATAGTGTGGTAAGAAAATATATGGTGATGAACATGTTACTCATTTCCTCTATCATATATTTTCTGCATGGATTCCAAAAAACAATCAATTATGGAAGATTTATAAAACTTGCAAAAAACTAGTTTTGATAAGGGACTCTTAACAGAACGCGTGGGGCTCATATTAAATGGGAGACTATACTGGGTTCATGGAAATGAGGATTCTAGTGGGAATGTGGAAGCTACGGCCAAGAATCTTGTGTTTAAATAGATTATCAAAGTGTGGGATAATGAGAAAGAATCTTCGATCAACCTTAATCTTCAAAAATGATAAACTTGTCCCTGTTTGGTGTCCCCAGATGTAAAGACCTTCAATGGATCATGCTCCTACTCTCTTCGTTCTCACTGGGGTTTTAAAGTTCCAATAAGCTTGGGCATTTACTTATAGAAAACAAGCTAATTCTCTACGTGCCAAATTCTTCCCAAATGGATCTAGAAAAATGCTAGGGCGTGTAGGAGGGGGAGGCAGGGGCTGTGGCCGGGGGTAGGAGGAGTGGGTGGGGGGAGGCTGCGGGCGGGTGTAGGAGGGGGAGGTGAGGCTGTGGGTGGATGGGGGTTTTGGGGGCTGCCGGTGGGTGTAGAAGGGGGAGGCAGGGGCTGTGGGCAGGCGAGGGTTGTGGGGGCTGCTGGTGGGGGAGAGAGGGAAGCATGTGAGGTTGGGATGCGGGGGTTGCGGGTGGGGGAGAGACGGAAGCGTGGGAGGGTGGGTTGGGGGGGTTGCGGGCGGGAGTAGGAGGGGCTCGCGGGGGCTGCGGGTGGGGGTGAGAGGGAAGCGCGAGAGGGTGGGCTGTAGGGGCTGGGAGCGGGAGTAAGAAGGGGTGGCGGGGGCTGTGGGCCGGTGCGGGGGAGGGAGGGAGGGAGAGAGAGAGAGAGAGAGAGAGAGAGAGAGAGAGAGAGAGAGAGAGAGAGAGAGAGAGAGAGAGAGAGAGAGAGAGAGAGAGAGAGAGAGAGAGAGAGAGAGAGAGAGAGAGAGAGAGAGAGAGAGAGAGAGTTGTGCCGTGCTACACATATGTATGCATGTATGTGTATGTGTGTTATGTCTCTCTATGTGTGTGTATGCATATGTGTGTGTATGTGTGTGTATGTGTGTGTATGTGTGTGTGTGTGTATGTGTGCATGCATGTGTATGTGTGTGTATGCATCATTATGTGTGTATGTGTGTATGTGTGTATGTTTGTATGTGTGTATGTGTGTGTATGTGTGTGTGTATATGTGTGTGTGTGTATGTGTGTGTATGTGTGCGCGTGTGTGTCTATGTGTGTATGCATGTGTATGTGTGTAAATCTATGTGTATATGTGTGTGTATGTGTGTGTGTGTCTATGTGTACGTGTGTGTGTCTATGTGTGTATATGTGTGTGTGAATGCATATGTATGTGTATGTGTGTGTGTGTGCATACCTGGCTTCACTCTCTCTCTCTCTCTCTCTCTCTCTCTCTCTCTCTCCCCCTCCCTCCCTCCCTCCCTCCCTCCCTCTCTCTCCCTCCCTCCCTCCCTCCCTCCCTCCCTCTCTCTCTCTCTCTATGTCCACATCTCAGCACAAATGTGCTGGGAGAAATCAATTTTTGTTTTAACATTCCAGAGCGTCACTTATGCGACGCTCTCAAACACACGATGTCGCATTTTTTTTAACATTCCAGAGTGTCACTTATGTGGTGCTCTCGAACACAGGATGTCGCTTATGCGATGCTAAAGTGTCAAAGCTAGTTTGCCAATGTTGTAAGTGACATGCCTAGTTTTATGCGACGATAGCCCTTAAAATGGGATGGTTCCCGCCTTTCTTTTTTTTTTCTTGTAGTGAGACTTAACAGGAGGGGTAGGCCTGAAATTAGATAGTGTGGCAAGAAAATATATGGTGATGAACATGTTACTCATTTCCTCTATCATTATATTTTCTGCATAGTTGGATTCCAAAAAACAATCAATTATGGAAGGTTTATAAAACTTGCAAAAAAACTAGTTTTGATGAGGGACTCTTAACAGAACGCCTGGGCCTCAGATTAAATGGGAAAATGTACTACGTTCATGGAGATGAGGAGTCTAGTGGGAATGTGGAAGCTACGGCCAACAATCTTGTGTTTAAATAGATTATCAAAGTGTAGGATAATGAGAAAGAATCTTGGATCAAGCTTAATCTTCAAAAATGATAAACTTGTATATTTTTGGTGTCCCGAGATGGAAATATCTTCAATGGATCATGCTCTTGCTCTCTTCAACATCAACACAATTAGGTGGTTTGTGTTGATGTTAGGACAATTAGCATTGGAATGTCCACTATTGTTACATATTGTACATCAAATCTGCCTTCTTATATCCTGAGTGGTCCGCAAATCTTCTAGTTCGCGACAAAGTTGGGCTAGTTCATCATTAGTGCAACGCTTCGACGGTGGCAAGACCTTCTCTTCATGGTGATTTTGCTGCATTCTCAATGCCTCTAGTTCTTTCCTTAATTTCCCAAAAGGGTCTAGTTCTGTTGCACAATTTGGTTGTGTATCCCCTTCAAAATGTTGCCTAGCTTCTTCAATGCGTGATGCTGCTGCAACAAAATCATTAAGGGTTGCATCCAATCTAAGAGACTCACATAGCTTCTGTTGAGATGACCTGGGCAAAGCTTCTTCTATCCATTTTTTAACCAAGAAATCACCTGGAGCATGTGGCACACGTGCAAAAAGTGTTTTTGTCCTAGTATGAAGTTCATGAAAGGATTCACTTGATCTTAGCCTTAGGTTCTCTAGCTGATCTAGAGCTCTTTCTGAGGAGTCACTTGGTCGAAATGTCCATGAGAACGCCGTCTACAGAGCCTCCCATGTAGCAAAATGACTATCTGCATATTGACTGTACCATTTGTCAGCAAGGCCTTCCAACGTGGATGGGAAGAGTACCAGCATTGCATCCTCTCTATTCTGCAGACCTCGTCCATGGCATAAGGAGATGAATTTCCTCACATGATCATCAGCATCCTCATAAGCTTGTCCCTTAAAGGTAGGGAACTTGATATTGAGTTTAGAGAGTAAGTGAGAGAGATCCTCCATTGGCACTTGTGTTTCCTTTTAAGTACCTGCGGAGAAATCTAATGTTCTCCTATGCTTTTCCGCTGACAGTGCTGTCACACCCAAAGAGGCTCCTTATCTGCTCGAGTATGGGTCATGTACCTTTTTGCAAGATGCTATAGGTCAAAATAATAGAAAAGGACTATTTACTATGCTCAGGGCCTCTTACAGAAATGCAAGGGTTCCACCGTGCACTACTGGGGTACCTACTTTAAACAAGAGTAGGCCATATGCACTTCTAGTACTTCTCCTACTCAAGGGAGGTTCTCCTGAGGGAAGTATACCCTTTAACATTCCTATGAGCAGGCACAATCGCAATAGATGCAGAGTATTATCGATACTTAGAGAGAAGATTAATGACAAATGACATTAGCGAAGGATGAAAGGACGAAACCACTCCTTAGTTCAAAGAGATGATTACAATATAGGCAAAAGAAATGCTCTAAAGTTGATGTTATGCGCTAACATACCGTTCCAGAACTAACCACTAAACAGAATCCATACAAGAGATCCATCCAATACATACAATTATCACAACTAGATAAAGACTTGCACTGATCAGTACAAAGGTATGAAGACTTGCTCTAAGGGAAAGAGCACGGAAATACCACTGACTCACACTGAATGACAAAACCGAGCCACTTCTTCACACTATAGTGCTATTAGCCCTCCACTAGGAAGCCCACGCCCTGTATCTTCCCCAAAGAGTGACTTCCTACGGTAGGCTTGTAGCCACAGAGTGCAAAGAGAGGACCAAAATAGTTGCCAAAAATAAGGCCCCCAGTAAATACTAGTTCATTGCTTTTATAGGCTTCCATAGGCCAAGAGGGCCCTGCCGATTTCCCACATTCACTGAATATGTGCCGATTGATTGCCCCAAAGCTGGAGGGGTAGGTCAAATATGGTACTCCACCAGCTTTGAATTAAATCCTCAAAAATAGGCACTCAGGGCCCTCTCATCACGAATGTTTGGCGGCAACACTCATTTACCTTTTTTCACTTTTACTTTCACTTTTGAATCCAAGCTGAGGTCTCTTTCTTGACGAAACTTGGACTAGACATCTAGGTTCATTTATGAGCTCCCAAACAAAGACCATGGAATCCTCATTCTGTGCCACCCGTGATAATGTAATGACCCTTAGAAGCACATCCTTCACGTAACTCTTGTAGTAGCTTTTGACCACCTGATCACAAAAGAAATCATCTTATAATGTCACGAAAACTCCGTCATCATTTTTCTTTGCCTATCTTACATATTGAGTGGTAATAGGTGGTGGGTGGTCTGGGGAGTGGTGGGAGGTGTGGGTGGTGTGTGTGGTGAGTGGTGGGAGGTGGTGGGTGGTGTGGGTGGTGTGGGGAGGGATGGTGGGATGGAGATGGAGGGATGGGGGAATGGTGGGATGGAGGGATAGTGGGATGGACGGATCGAGGGATGGTGGGATGGAGGGATGGGGGACGGTGGGATGGAGGGATGGTGGGATGGAGGGATAGTGGGATGGAGGGATGGTGGAATGGAGGGATAGTGGGATGGAGGGATGGTGGGATGGAGGGATGGTGGGATGGTGGGATGGAGGGATAGTGGGATGGAGGTATAGTGGGATGGAGGGATGGGTGGTGTCGGGAGTGGTTGGAGTTGGTGGGTGGTATGGGGAGGGATGGTGGGATGGAGATGGTGGGATGGAGGGATGGTGGAATGGAGGGATGGTGGGATGGGGGGACGGTGGGATGGAGGGATGGGGGGATGGTGGGATGGAAGGATGGCGGGATGGTGGGATGGAGGGATGGCGGGATGAAGGGATGGTGGAATGGAGGGCCGGTGGGATGGAGGGATGGTGGGATGGAGGGATGGGGGATGGTGGGATGGAGGGATGGTGGGATGGTGGAGTGGAGGGATGGACGGTGGGATGGAGGGATGGTGGAATGGAGGGATGGTGGGATGGAGGGATGGTGGGATGGTGGAATGGAGGAATGGTGGGATGGAGGGATGGTGGAATGGAGGGATGGTGGGATGGAGGGATGGAGCGATGGTGGGATGGTGGGATGGGGGATGGTGGGATGGAGGGATGGTGAAATGGAGGGATGGAGGGATGGTGGAATGGAGGGATGGAGGGATGGTGGGATCGTGGAATGGAGGGATGGTGGGAGTTGTGTGGGGAGTGGTGGGGGATGTGGGTAGTGAGCTATAGGCGGGGGTAGGGGGAGTGGGTGGGGGGTGGCTGTGGGCGTGTGTAGGAGGGGGAGGGGGGGGGGGGGGTTGTGGGCGGGGGTAGGAGGAGTGGGTTGGGGAGGGGCTGCAGGCGGGTGTAGGAGGGGGAGGCGGGGCTGTGGGCGACGGGGGTTGCGGGGGCTGCGGGAGGCGGGGGTTGTGGGCGGGCAGGGTTGCAAGGGCGGCGGGTGGGGGAGAGAGGGAAGCGCGGGAGGGTGGGCTACGGGGGCTACGGGTGGGAGTAGGAGGGGGTGACGGGGGCTGTGGTGGGGGAGAGAGGGAAGCACGGGAGGGTGGGCTATGAGGGCTGCGGGCGGGAGTAGGAGGGGGTGGAAGGGGCTGTGGGTGGGGGAGAGAGGGAAGCGTGGGAGGGTGGGCTGCAGGGGCTACGGGCGGGAGTAGGAGGGGGTGGCAGGGCTGCGGGCGGGGGCAGGGGAGGGAAGGGGAGAGAGAGAGAGAGAGAGAGAGAGAGAGAGAGAGAGAGAGAGAGAGAGAGAGAGAGAGAGAGAGAGAGAGAGAGAGGATATGTGTTTGTATGCATGTGTATGTGTGTGTAAATGTGTCTCAATATGTGTGTGCATGTGTGTGTCTGTATGTGTGTGTATGTGTATGTGTGTGTGTCTATGTGTGTATGCATGTGTCTATGTGCCTATATATGCCTGTGTATGCATGCGTATGTGTGTATGTAAATTATGTGTGTATGTGTGTGTGTCTATGTGTATGTGTGTGTGTCTATGTGTATGTGTCTGTATGCATATGTATGTGTATGTGTGTGCGTACCTGGCTTCTCTCTCTCTCTCTCTCTCTCTCTCTCTCTCTCTCTCTCTCTCTCTCTCTCTCTCTCTGTCTCTCTCTCTGCGTCCAAATCCCGGCACAAATATGCCGGGAGAAATCAATTTTTTTTTTAACATTCCAGAGCGTCGCTTATGCGACACTCTCGAACATAGGACGTCACTATCTAGCGACGCCTAGTTTTAATGCCGCATAAGCGACTCTAATATCACTTATGCGATGATAGCCCTTAAAAAGAAAAAAAGAAGGGTCTCTCTCTCTCTCTCTCTCTCTCTTTGTGTCCAAATCCCGGAATATTTGCACAAATATGCCGGGAGAAATCAAATTTTTTTTTAACATTCAAGAGCGTCGCTTATGCGACGCTCTCGAACACAGGATGTCACTATCTAGCGACGCCTAGTTTCAATGCCACGTAAGCGACTCTAATATCGCTTATGCGACGATAGCCCTTGAAAAGAAAAAAAAAAGGGAAAAAAACAGGAGGGGTAGGCCTGAAATTAGATAGTGTGGTAAGAAAATATATGGTGTTGAACATGTTACTCATTTCCTCTTATTATTATATTTTCTGCATAGTTGGATTCCAAAAAACAATCAATTATGGAAGATCCTCTTATCATGATATTTTCTGCATAGTTGGATTCCAAAAAACAATCAATTATGGAAGGTTTATAAAACTTGCAAAAAAACTAGTTTTGATGAGGGACTCTTAACAGAACGTGTGGGCCTCAAATTAAATGGGAGAGTGTACTGCGCCCCAGTAAGTACTAGTTTGTTGCTTTTATAGGCTTCCATAGGCCAAGAGGGCCCTGCCGATTTCCCACATTTATTGAATATGCACCGATTGATCGCCCCAAAGATGGAGGGGTAGGTCAAATATGGTACTCCACCAACTTTGAATTAAATCCTCAAAAATAGGCACTCAGGGCCGTGTCATCACGAATGTTCGGCGGCAACACTTATTTACCTTTTTTCACTTTTACTTTCACTTTTGAATCCAAACTAAGGTCTCTTTCTTGACGAAACTTGGACTGGACATCTAGGTTCATTTATGAGCTCCCAAACAAAGACCATGGAATACTCATTATGTGCCACCCGTGATAATGCAATGACCGTTAGAAGCACATCCTTCACGTAACTCTTGTAGTAGCTTTTGACCACCTGATCACAAAAGAAATCATCTTATGATGTCACGGAAAGTTCATCATCATTTTTTTTTTTGCCTATCTTACATATTGAGTGGTAGGAGGTGGTGGGTGGTGTGGGGAGTGGTGGGAGGTGGGTGGTGTGGGGAGTGGTGGGAGGTGGTGGGTGGTGTGGGGAGGGATGGTGGGATGGAGATGGAGGGATGGGGGAATGGTGGGATGGTGGGACCGAGGGATGGTGGGATGGAGGGATGGGGGATGGTGGGATGGAGGGATGGTGGGATGGAGGGATGGTGGAATGGAGGGATAGTGGGATGGAGGGATGGTGGAATGGAGGGATAGTGGGATGGTGGGATGGAGGGATAGTGGGATGGAGGTATAGTGGGATGGAGGGATGGGTGGTGTGGGGAGTGGTGGGAGGTGGTGGGTGGTGTGGGGAGGGATGGTGGGATGGAGATGGTGGGATGAAGGGATGGTGGAATGGAGGGATGGTGTGATGGGGGGACGGTGGGATGGAGGGATGGTGGAATGGAGGGATGGTGGGATGGAGGGATGGCGGGATGAAGGGATGGTGGAATGGAGGGCTGGTGGAATGGAGGGATGGTGGGATGGCGGGATGGGGAACGGTGGGATGGAGGGATGGTGGGATGGTGAAATGGAGGGATGGACGGTGGGATGGAGGGATGGTGGGATGGAGGGATGGTGGGCTAGTGGAGTGCAGGAATGGTGGGATGGTGGGATGGAGGGATGGTGGAATGGAGGGATGGTGGGATGGAGGGATGGAGCGATGGTGGGATGGTGGAATGGAAGGATGGTGGGATGGGGGATGGTGGGATGGGGGGATGGTGGAATGGAGGGATGGAGGGATGGTGGAATGGAGGGATGGAGGGATGGTGGGATGGTGGGATGGAGGGATGGTGGGAGAGGTGTGGGGAGTGGTGGGGGATGTGGGTAGTGAGCTATAGGCGGGGTTAGGAGTGGGTGAGGGGTGGCTGTCGGCGCATGTAGTGAGCTATATACGGGAAGAAGCAAGTACGGGCAGACAAGTAGATCTAGCACTGAGGCATCCCATCATTCTAAAAGTGATTCTCATCACTAACAACCATTGTAAATACCGTTTCATCTTTTTCTAGCTCCATTTTGTGCAAGCCGAGGAGTCCTCGAGCTTGGGGAGCCTTAGAAGTAGTTGCCTGCGAATTTTCATATTTTTTAGATCTCATTTGAGCTCTCAAGTAAGCCATGGAACCTAATTTTTAACTAGGCCGGACACTAGGTCTGGACAAGGCCAAAGCTAGTCAAAAACTATAAATAGAGCTAGAGAGCTCATTTTTGGGGCTAGCTTCTTGTAGTTTTGAGCTTGTATGAGAACTTGGTTATAATAGAAGTGATTCCATTGTCTTACTCTCTTTGTTCTTGCCGTGTGTGCGCGTGTGTGTATGTGTGTGCATTTTTGTGTGCTTCTCACTCACACATTTGTGCCTTCACTTGCTCGAGGTCTTCATACCATCCTCATGTCTTCCCGGATTGACATTAAAGGAGGTGCTACTCATCACTGAGCTACAACCCTCCACTGGGAAGCCCACGCCCTGTATCTTCACCATAGAGTGAACTCCTACAGTAGGCTTGTAGCCACAGGGTGCAAAGAGAGGACCAAAATAGTTGCCGGAAAATAAGCCCCCTAGTAAGTACTACTTCATTGCTTTTATAGGCTTCCATAGGCCAAGAGGGCCCTGCCGATTCCCCACATTCACTGAATATGCACCGATTGACTACCCCAAAGATGGAGGGGTAGGTCAAATATGGTACTCCACCAGCTTTGAATTAAATCCTCAAAAATAGACACTTAAGGCCCTATCATCACGAATGTTTGGCGGCAACACTCATTTACCTTTTTTCACTTTTACTTTCACTTTTGAATCCAAGCTGAGGTCTCTTTCTTGACCAAACTTGGATTGGACATCTAGGTTCATTTATGAGCTCCCAAACAAAGACCATAGAATCCTCATTATGTGCCACCCGTGATAATGTAATGACCCTTAGAAGCACATCCTTCACATAACTCTTGTAGTATCTTTTGACCACCTGATCACAAAAGAAATCATATTATGTCACAAAAACTCCATCATTTTTTTATTTTGCCTATCTTACATATTGAGTGGTAGAAGGTGGTGGGTGCTGTGGGGAATGGTGGGAGGTGTGGGTGGTGTGGGGAGTGGTGGGTGGTGTGGGTGGTGTGGGGAGGGATGGTGGGATGGAGATGGAGGGATGGGGGAATGGTGGGATGGAGGGATGGAGGGATTGAGGGATGGTGTGGGATGGAGGGATGGGGGACGGTGGGATTCAGGGATGGTGGGATGGAGGGATGGTGGAATGGAGGGATATTGGGATGGATGGATGGTGGAATGGAGGGATAGTGGGATGGAGGGATAGTGGGATGGAGGTATAGTGGGATGGAGGGATGGGTGGTGTGGGGAGTGGTGGGAGGTGGTGGGTGGTGTGGGGAGGGATGGTGGGATGGAGGGATGGTGGGATGGGGGACGGTGGGATGGAGGGATGGTGGAATGGAGGGATGGAGGGATGGTGGGATGGAGGGATGGTGGGATGGAGGGATGGCGGGATGAAGGGATGGTGGAATGGAGGGTTGGTGGGATGGAGGGATGGTGGGATGGCGGGATGGGGGACGGTGGGATGGTGGAATGGAGGGATGGAGGGTGGGATGGAGGAATGGTGGAATGGAGGGATGGTGGGATGGAGGGATGGTGGGATGGTGGAATGGAGGAATGGTGGGATGGTGGGATGGTGGGATGGTGGAATGGAGGGATGGTGGGATGGAGGGACGGAGCGATGGTGGAATGGAGGGATGGTGGGATGGAGGGATGAGGGATGGTGGAATGGAGGGATGGTGGAATGGTGGGATGGAGGGATAGTGGGATGGAGGGATGGTGGGATGGAGGGATAGTGGGATGGAGGTATAGTGGGATGGAGGGATGGGTGGTGTGGGGAGTGGTGGGAGGTGGTGGGTGGTGTGGGGAGGGATGGAGATGGTGGGATGGAGGGATGGAGGGATGGTGGAATGGAGGGATGGTGGGATGGGGGACGGTGGGATGGAGGGATGGTGGAATGGAGGGATGGTGGGATGGAGGGATGGCGGGATGAAGGGATGGTGGAATGGAGGGTTGGTGGGATGGAGGGATGGCGGGATGAAGGGATGGCGGGATGAAGGGATGGTGGAATGGAGGGTTAGTGGGATGGAGGGATGGTGGGATGGCGGGATGGTGGGATGGGGGACGGTGGGATGGTGGAATGGAGGGATGGAGGGTGGGATGGAGGGATGGTGGGATGGAGGGATGGTGGGATGGAGGGATGGTCGGATGGTGGGATGGTGGAATGGAGGGATGGTGGGATGGAGGGACAGAGCGATGGTGGAATGGAGGGATGGTGGGATGGAGGGATGAGGGATGGTGGGATGGTGGAATGGAGGGATGGAGGGATGGTGGGAGTGGTGTGGGGAGTGGTGGGGGGTGTGGGTAGTGAGCTATAGGGAGGGGTAGGAGGAGTGGGTAGGGGGTGGCTCTGGGCGTGTGTAGGAGGGGGAGGCGGGGGTTGTGGGCGGGGGTAGGAGTGGATGGGGGGGGGGCTACGGGCGAGTGTAGGAGGGGGAGGCAGGGCTGTGGGCGACGGGGGTTGCGGGGGCTGCGGGTGGGTGTAGGAGGTGGAGGTGGGGGCTGTGGGCGAGTGGGGGTTGCGGGGGCTGCGGGTGGGGGAGGGAAACACGGGAGGGTGGGCTGCGGGGGCTACGAGTGGGAGTAGGAGGGGGTGGTAGGGGCTGCGGGTTGGGGAGAGAGGGAAGCACGAGAGGGTGGGCTGCGAGGGCTGCGGGCGGGAGTAGGAGGGGATGGCGGGGGCTGTGGGTGGGGGAGATAGTGAAGCGCGGGAGGGTGGGCTGCAGGGGCTACAGGCGGGAGTAGGAGGGGGTGGCAGGTCTACGGGCGGGGGGAGAGAGAGAGAGAGAGAGAGAGAGAGAGAGAGAGAGAGAGAGAGAGAGAGAGAGAGAGAGAGAGAGAGAGAGAGAGAGAGAGAGAGAGGGAGAGGGAGAGGGAGAGGGGGAGAGGGAGAGGGACGGAGAGGGAGAGAGGGGGAGGGAGAGGGAGGGAGAGAGAGAGAGAGAGAGAGAGAGAGAGAGAGAGAGAGAGAGAGAGAGAGAGAGAGAGAGAGAGAGAGAGAGAGAGAGAGAGAGAGGGGGAGGGGGAGGGGGAGGGGGAGGGGGAGGGGGAGGGGGAGGGGGAGAGAGAGAGAGAGAGAGAGAGAGAGAGAGAGAGAGAGAGAGAGAGAGAGAGAGAGAGAGAGAGAGAGAGAGGTGTGTCTGTATGCATGTGTATGTGTGTAAATGTGTCAATGTGTGTGTGTGTGTATGTGTCTATGTGTGTGTGTCTATGTGTGTATGTGTGTCTATGTGTGTATGTGTGTGTCAGTATGGAGAGAGAGAGAGAGGGAGAGGGAGAGGGAGAGGGAGAGGGAGAGAGAGAGAGAGGGAGAGAGAGAGAGAGAGAGAGAGAGAGGTGTGTCTGTATGCATGTGTATGTGTGTGTAAATGTGTCAATGTGCTACTCATCACTGAGCTACAACCCTCCACTGGGAAGCCCACGCCTTGTATCTTCACCACAGAGTGAACTCCTACAGTAGGCTTGTAGCCACAGGGTGCAAAGAGAGGACCAAAATAGTTGCCGGAAAATAAGCCCCCTAGTAAGTACTACTTCATTGCTTTTATAGGCTTCCATAGGCCAAGAGGGCCCTGCCGATTCCCCACATTCACTGAATATGCACCGATTGACTGCCCCAAAGATGGAGGGATAGGTCAAATATGGTACTCCACCAGCTTTGAATTAAATCCTCAAAAATAGACACTTAAGGCCCTATCATCACGAATGTTTGGCGGCAACACTCATTTACCTTTTTTCACCTTTACTTTCACTTTTGAATCCAAGCTGAGGTCTCTTTCTTGACCAAACTTGGATTGGACATCTAGGTTCATTTATGAGCTCCCAAACAAAGACCATAGAATCCTCATTATGTGCCACCCGTGATAATGTAATGACCCTTAGAAGCACATCCTTGACATAACTCTTGTAGTAGCTTTTGACCACCTGATCACAAAAGAAATCATATTATGATGTCAAAAAAACTCCATCATTTTTTTATTTTGCCTATCTTACATATTGAGTGGTAGAAGGTGGTGGGTGGTGTGGGGAATGGTGGGAGGTGTGGGTGGTGTGGGGAGTGGTGGGTGGTGTGGGTGGTGTGGGGAGGGATGGTGGGATGGAGATGGAGGGATGGGGGAATGGTGGGATGGAGGGATGGAGGGATTGAGGGATGGTGTGGGATGGAGGGATGGGGGACGGTGGGATTGAGGGATGGTGGGATGGAGGGATGGTGGAATGGAGGGATATTGGGATGGATGGATGGTGGAATGGAGGGATAGTGGGATGGAGGGATGGTGGGATGGAGGTATAGTGGGATGGAGGGATGGGTGGTGTGGGGAGTGGTGGGAGGTGGTGGGTGGTGTGGGGAGGGATGGTGGGATGGAGGGATGGTGGAATGGAGGGATGGTGGGATGGGGGACGGTGGGATGGAGGGATGGTGGAATGGAGGGATGGAGGGATGGTGGGATGGAGGGATGGTGGGATGGAGGGATGGCGGGATGAAGGGATGGTGGAATGGAGGGTTGGTGGGATGGAGGGATGGTGGGATGGCGGGATGGGGGATGGTGGGATGGTGGAATGGAGGGATGGTGGGATGGAGGGATGGTGGGATGGAGGAATGGTGGGATGGTGGGATGGTGGAATGGAGGGATGGTGGGATGGAGGGACGGAGCGATGGTGGAATGGAGGGATGGTGGGATGGAGGGATGAGGGATGGTGGAATGGAGGGATGGTGGAATGGTGGGATGGAGGGATGGTGGGAGTGGTGTGGGGAGTGGTGGGGGGTGTGGGTAGTGAGGTATAGGCAGGGGTAGGAGGAGTGGGTGGGGGGTGGCTCTGGGCGTGTGTAGGAGGGGGAGGCGGGGGTTGTGGGCGGGGGTAGGAGTGGGTGGGGGGGGGCTACGGGCGAGTTTAGGAGGGGGAGGCAGGGCTGTGGGCGACGGGGGTTGCGGGGGCTGCGGGTGGGTGTAGGAGGTGGAGGTGGGGGCTGTGGGCGGGTGGGGGTTGCGGGGGCTGCGGGTGGGGGAGAGAAACACGGGAGGGTGGGCTGCGGGGGCTACGAGTGGGAGTAGGAGGGGGTGGTAGGGGCTGCGGGTTGGGGAGAGAGGGAAGCACGAGAGGGTGGGCTGCGAGGGCTGCGGGCGGGAGTAGGAGGGGGTGGCGGGGGCTGTGGGTGGGGGAGATAGTGAAGCGCGGGAGGGTGGGCTGCAGGGGCTACATGCGGGAGTAGGAGGGGGTGGCAGGTCTAGGAGCAGGGGGGGGGAGAGAGAGAGAGAGAGAGAGAGAGAGAGAGAGAGAGAGAGGGGGAGAGGGAGAGGGAGAGGGAGAGGGAGAGAGGGAATCGATCCAATTGGATTACCTAGAGCCCATAATTACCCCTCGAGGAATCTCCCTTTTGTATATATACTAGCTCATATGCTTCCCGGCGAACGCACCAAAATGATGTGTTCCTAAGCCCAAGGAAAAAGTGATTATACGAGACTTTATTTTGTTCAAACCCCTCGGAATCGGTCCAATTGGATTACCTAGAGCCCATAATTATCTCGCAATGGATTCTTCTTATGGCTATGCACTAGCTCATATGGTTCCCGGCAAACGCACCAAAATGATGGGTTCTTGATGTTGTGGATCTCTCCTGGATTGTCGAGCTCTTTAACTAATGATATGAAGTCAGATGGATTTTCTTTAACGAGTCCGATTTCTGCAGAGACCAAAAACATAAAAAATGGGCATTCTCAACATAAACTAAATGACACTTTTAGATACATCCAAAACATTATTTGTCACTGATATTGCATGATGATTGGTAACCCCAAGGTTGCATAGTGTGTAAGCGACAAGATCGCAATGCCCACTCAATCACGAAAACATAATTTGTTCTGAGCATTTCCTTATGTATTTAGATCTTCCTACTCAAATTTATTCCATTGTTTTGGGGTAAAGAACCATAGAAAGTTAGTTAGACCAAAGAGCGTGTAAGCAAGAGCAAAGCGATAGCAGACAACAGGCTAAAATCAACCTCCTGTACTTGAATTGTACCATACAAACATACATGGCTATGAGGAATTCAACAATGATAAAATTACTTCATCAAGAATCCTTTATCAATTAAAATCTGAAATTCATGGTATAAGATTAGAAACAACAATCATGTTATCCCTGCAGTAAAAAGCTGAATGCAGTTTTCCATGGATGACTTCAATTATAAGCGAGACAGATCTGTGTAGTTTGAACATTAGAGTGCCCAAATATCAAACCCAATCTATTTCTTACATTAGAACCAACATCACTCTCAGCTGTTTCAATACATTCGCAGCTCATCAAGCTGCAGCTTGAGAGGCATTCTGTAATACAAAAACTAGCATGCACAGATATTGATGGGTTATCATGCCATTAGACATTCATCAACTAGACTGAAACAATCCCTTGCAAATTGCAATACAAAATGACGAACCCACCTTTCTCCCCCAAATCCTATCATTCCCATGTCTTCACGCTATCCTATCCTCACAAGCACATGACTGCTCGTTAATAGAAAATATGATATCTGATAATCCTTCTAAGATCACCTTCAACTTTCATAGCCCTGAGGGTAGCCCGCCAAAAATCAGCAATCGCGCACCAAGACGAAGTAAAATGCCACTCAAACTGCGCTCATTTGTCCTTTTTTAAACAATTAGTTTTCATCAAACTTATATAAAAGATTCAACGTAAGAAAGGAATTCATCAGTTTTATCATATGAAATTCACTGTAGCAGCAGCTTATAAACTCGTAGCCTGCAATTTTCTCTTCATCTCTGAGATTACACAAGCATTTATTTCTTATCTACAGTGAAGAGCGTAAGCTGAGGCTCTCACCTTGTCAAATCACGTGAAATCCAAACTTCATTGCAACTTTTGGCTAATAGCACAGGAATGACTCAGGAGAATTCCTCTTGTTCAGACCTCAAATCTTTGGTTGTCCCCCCCTTCCAAGCAGCGTAGCTCTCTGCTCTTTTTCATAGTTCCCTCTAGCCATCCTTCCACAGATCGTTGATTCCGCCCAGCGGAGCTCAGTTTTTTCTTCATCTACGAGCCCCCCCCTCAGTCCACGCTCATCCGCCCCCTTCTCTGTACTTTTCCTCTGACACCTTGACAGGCCAGCAGGCTATGTGCGCCTGAATTCAAGAGAGATAGAGATAAGCACCGTCTGCCCTCCCTTCGAGTTCCTGCTGCCCCCGTCTTTTTTCCTGCGCAAACACACAAAAAACGAGGAAGAACCCCCCCCACATCTAGCTTCGTGGATAAGATAAGAAGGGCGCCACTATCGCGTACGCACACCAATCATAGGGTTTTCATTGGGATAATATATAAATTTGGTATCATTCAGCAAGCACGTCTTTGCATGCTCAATGATTGAATCCCACGTTTTTGTGGACATTGTCGTTCCAAAAATCTCACGAAGTTTTGAGGGCCCGATTGAATACATTGATAATAAGTCTTTCACAGTATTGATCTGGTATTCTGAAAGCCTTTTATGATAAGCCCCATCTTTGCCAATTTTCTCTACTCTCCACACTTCATCAGTCAGAGTCGGTGGATAATGCTTCTTGTACAAATGCCCCCATAAAGGTTCCAATCCCTCCAATTGAAAATAGACCACACAACCCTCCACATCTCTGAATTCTTTTTTGGTGGGGTCTCGAAGATCAAATTCCCGAAATCGGTCAAACGATTGTATTTGATGGCTGATAAGAAAGCATTTCCCCTTGAAACAAGCCGCTTCTAATTTCCTTTTCACGTCAATATTCATCAATTATCAAATTCATTCTTCAATACCTGAAATCAAACAAATTTCCTGCCAAATAGAACCACATTAGTTCATTAAAAACCAACCAAATTGTGGGCTAATAGAAGTACTTCAATAATCCAAGATCATTAATCTTGAATTCTTTCATTATCTGTCCTTTGATATGTCTAATCCCATTTACATCATTACCTGTAATGATGATGTCATCAACATAAACACACAAGTAGATTACCTCTGTACTACTCCTCTTTATGAATAGAGAAGTGTCTGCTTTACTCATCACAAATCCTTGGTCTTGGAGGTAGGTTGTCAACCTGTAATTCCATGCTCTAGGTGCCTGCTTCAATCCATATAGAGCCTTCTTCAATTTACAAACATAATTTACCTTCTTGGGGTCTTCATAGCCAGGTGGTTGTGACATGTAGACTTCTTCATATATCCATCCATTCAAGAAAGCATTCTTGACATCTAATTGGTACATGTTCCAATTCTTGGATGCAGCTACACTCACCAATATTCTAATAGTTGGCATTTTGGCCACAGGAGAAAATGTCTCCTCATAATCAATGCCTTGGGTTTGTGCAAAACCCTTGGCTACCAACCTAGCTTTGTACCTGTTTATTGTACCATCTGAATTTCTCTTTAGCTTGTAGATCCATCTGGATCCTATCACCTTCATAGAGTCCTTCTTGGGTACCAAGTCCCAAGTATCACTCTCTTTGAGAGCTTCCATTTCTTCATCCATAGCTCCTTTCCATTCTGGTTTGGTGATTGCTTCTTCATAGGTACCTGGTTCTTCATTCAACAAATCCTTTGCAAGATATACAGAATGTTTAGTTACAAGTGATGTGTCATACCCAAATCTGATTGGTCTCTTGCTTTCTCTTTGAGATCTTCTAATTGCTTGAGTTGAGGATTCTGGTATATCCTCTAGCTTCTTCATCTTCATCTTTCCTTTGGACTTCCATGCCTTGAATTCCTCAAGGTTAATTGTATCATCATCATCTGAGCTTGAGTCTTCTTTCTGGATTGGTTCCTCCTTGGTGAGCTTTGGGAAATCTTCTTCCATATCATAGGGTAGACTAACCTTCCTGCATTCATTCTCATACCATGAGTCATTCTCATCAAAGATGACATCTCTGCTTACCTTGAAGCCTTTGTTTGTTGGGTTGTAGAATCTGTATCCCTTTTGGTTCAAATCATAACCAATGAAGATACATTTTTCAGCTTTAGGGTCTAGCTTTCCCCTTACCTGTGAGGGAATATGCACATATGCTACACAACCAAAGATTTTGCAATGATCCAGAGAGGGTCTCTTACCATGCCAAGCTTCATATGGTGTCATGCCATCAAGTGATTTGGATGGCAACCTGTTGATTAGATAGGTGGCAGTAGATACACTCTCTGCCCAAAGATAATTTGGCAACTTTTTTTCATTAAGCATAGACCTAGCTGTTTCTACAATGAGTCTATTCCTTCTTTAAGCTACCCCATTTTGTTCAGGTGAGTACCTTGTAGTAATCTCCCTTTTGATGCCTCTTTCCTGCAAGAAATCTTCAAACTCATTGGAGAAGTACTCTCCTCCACCATCTGACCTTAGCTTCTTCAAGCTTCTTCCTGTTTGGTTTTCAACAAGTGCAAGATACCTCTTGAAACAATTAAACACTTCATCTTTATGCTTCATAAAGTATAAGATGGTCCATCTGCTATAGTCATCAATGAAGGACACATAATACCTTGATCCTGAAATGGAAGGGTCCTTGCTAGGTCCCCAAACATCTGTGTGTACCAAGTCTAGGTAGTCTTCATGCATGAAACCTTTCCTTGAATAGGGCAACCTGTGAGACTTACCAAACTGACATGCTCCACACTTGTAAATCATGTGTTGCTTGGATACATTAGGTATCCCAAGCACACATTGATCCCTGCACATTTTCTTTAGGGTTCTTTCACCTATGTGCCCTAACCTCTTGTGCCATATTTCTAACTCTGAAAGTGTTTGATCCTTGTAATTATACAAAGCAATGTTCTTGGTGTCTTCTAGCTCAAAAGTAAACAATCTACCTGATTTCTCCCCCTTGGCTATCCTTCTGAATCCATGTCTTGGGTCCTCCACATATGGTCCATGTTGAGTGAACCTGACCTGCAACCCTTTCTCCACAATCTGACCAATACTCATTAGATTCTTGGTGATAGTTGGTACATAGAGTACCCTGCTCAATAGGTTCTGGTTACCATCACATGTCTTCACATTTCCAATCTTAACAACAAAGTGTTTAGTATCATCACCTGTTTGTACCTGATGTTTGCCCTTGGGTTCTTCCAAATCAGAGAGTAGTGCCACATTGCCAGCTAGATGATTAGAACATCCTGAGTCAATATAAAATAAATGATCATCATTTGTACCTGCCTTGGAGGTCATATTCATGATCAATAGGGAGTCATCTTGCTCCTCTGTGTAGTTGTTATAATCCCTTCTATTTCTGAATCCACCTTGATAGTTACCATTGTGGTTGTGGTTGTAATTGTTGTTGTATTGATTGTTGTATCCATTGTAGCCTTGGTGTTGGTTGAACCTGCCTCTCACTTGAGAGTATCCACCTCTTGAGTAGCCTCTTCCTCTCTGATTCTTGTAGTTCTTGTAGCATTTATCTGTGGTATGATTGGACAATCCACAAATGTTGCATGGTGATGAGTTGTAGGGTCTCCCCCTACCTGACTTACCTCCTCTGCCTCTTCCTCTTGAAGATCTACCTCTCCCTGCATAATTAGCTTGGGAGGTAGAGCCTTCTTCTTCCTGCTTCTTCCCTTTACTTTTATCCTTAATTTTCTTATCAGTATATAGAGCAGAGGGGTTGTTACCTTTTGATTGATCTCCTGCCTTTGTAAACTTTGCTTCATGTGTGAATAGTTGGCCCATGAGTGTTGTGAGATCTGGGGTATGCATATCCATGTAGAGGTCCATTGCAGTGGTGAAACTTTCCCACTTATCATCTGCCTTGAGTCCATTTGTTACTTGCCTGACTATTTGCTCCTCTTCAATCTCCTCTCCAATGCTTGCTAATTGGTCTGCCACATCTTTAATCTTTGTCACATACTCTGAGACTGATTGCTTGGGCTGCTTCCTAAGGGTTGTGAATTAAATCCACAGTTGATTCTTCCTGGCCCTTGTGTTGGAAGAGAAATATGTTGACAGAGTTTCCCAAGTCTCTTGGGAAGTCTTACAGTTCCTTATATGAGGTAAAAGGAAATCAGATATAGAGTTAAGAAGGTAGGACCTTGCCAAAGAATCCTTTGCACACCATTGGTTGAGTCTCTCTTGTTCATCCTTGGTGGGTAGTCCTCTAGCTTTGAATGAGGGCAGTTCCTCATCTCCTGATATGTATCCAAATAAGCTTCTTCCTTGTAGATAGGTCTTCATTCTCAATGACCAAGCTTGGTAATTGTTCCTGTCCAATTTGTCAATGAATGAAGGAAAACCATCTCCCATGTTTACCTTATTTGCTCTGATACCACTGTTGGGAGTGATGGTTGGATGCACTCAGAAGATTGAGTAGATGCTGCTAATCCTGCTTTGCACCAGCCCTCAGTGACTCCAGATATGATTATTAGACTCCTTGAGCTTCCAAATGATACCAAAATATGCTCTATGTACTTTGGAAAAGGTTTGAGTAATGATTAGATCAAAACAGATAAGTTTGTATTTCACTAGACTTGAAAACTTTCTATTTTGGTCTTGATACCTGCTCAGTCTTTCACTCAGTATGACCAGCACACTTACAATTGATCTAATTCCTTCTGGACATATTAAATTAGCTTAACAAGCTACCATTTGAAAGTGGAATGAGATAAAATGATGGACTATACTCAGAGAAAGATGTTTAGCAAAAATATATGTACCCCCGACTTTTTAGGAATCCTGCAGACACAGACCAGTGTGCACTTCGAGCGAGATTTCTCCGAGATGGCTGATCCTTTGGCCTTGAGATTTTGTAGGCATGTAGTATGCTTAGAGCTGGTTCCAATGTCTTTGAATCACTTGATTTGGTTCAGTAGATCCTGAGATATGCTCCTCAGAAGTTGACAGACTTGGAGATGATGACTCAGAGACAACAGAGATAGTGAATGTGTATACTTCTATTGATTAATGTGTTTGTACAATCTCATTAGCATGACAAGCATAGCTAAATTAGGTATTGTGGTGTAGGCTATGGAGTAGCGCTAACACACACAAAGTTACAACAGTAGAATGCCTCAGGGAGTGAGCTCTATGAGACTAGCATAACCGCGAGTTTTTGTTCTTCACTTTTATATGACTAGGATGATCATTTGAATTTGAAATTCAAATCTAAGCTCCCTAGAATCTCTCTTCTAAAATTATGGAGATATTCTCTCCATTTACATCATTCAATTTCCACGACTAATCAAGTAGGTAAGTGATTTTATGTAGATGCCAAGTCACTAAGACTTTTACAATGGAAGTAAAAGTAGTAAATCATAGGTATGGGTTCCTATGCCATTTCCTTCAAGTGAAGCCTTGATGAAATTTGTCCAAGCTAATCTTCCAAAGTTCCAAGCCAAGTGTGAAGGCTTGAAATGCACCAACATGAATATGCGCCGATTGACTGCCCCAAAGATGGAGGGGTAGGTCAAATATGGTACTCCACCAGCTTTGAATTAAATCCTCAAAAATAGACACTTAGGGCCCTATCATCATGAATGTTTGGCGGCAACACTCATTTACCTTTTTTCACTTTTACTTTCACTTTTGAATCCAAGCTGAGGTCTCTTTCTTGACCAAACTTGGATTGGACATCTAGTTTCATTTATGAGCTCCCAAACAAAGACCATAGAATCCTCATTATGTGCCACCCGTGATAATGTAATGACCCTTAGAAGCACATCCTTCACATAACTCTTGTAGTATCTTTTGACCACCTGATCACAAAAGAAATCATATTATGATGTCACAAAAACTCCATCATTATTTTTTTTTGCCTATCTTACATATTGAGTGGTAGAAGGTGGTGGGTGGTGTGGGGAATGGTGGGAGGTGTGGGTGGTGTGGGGAGTGGTGGGTGGTGTGGGTGGTGTGGGGAGGGATGGTGGGATGGAGATGGAGGGATGGGGGAATGGTGGGATGGAGGGATTGAGGGATGGTGTGGGATGGAGGGATGGGGGACGGTGGGATTGAGGGATGGTGGGATGGAGGGATGGTGGAATGGAGGGATATTGGGATGGATAAATGGTGGAATGGAGGGATAGTGGGATGGAGGGATGGTGGGATGGAGGGATAGTGGGATGGAGGGATAGTGGGATGGAGGGATGGGTGGTGTGGGGAGTGGTGGGAGGTGGTGGGTGGTGTGGGGAGGGATGGAGATGGTGGGATGGAGGGATGGAGGGATGGTGGAATGGAGGGATGGTGGGATGGGGGACGGTGGGATGGAGGGATGGTGGAATGGAGGGATGGTGGGATGGAGGGATGGCGGGATGAAGGGATGGTGGAATGGAGGGTTGGTGGGATGGAGGGATGGCGGGATGAAGGGATGGCGGGATGAAGGGATGGTGGAATGGAGGGTTGGTGGGATGGAGGGATGGTGGGATGGCAGGATGGTGGGATGGGGGACGGTGGGATGGTGGAATGGAGGGATGGAGGGTGGGATGGAGGGATGGTGGGATGGAGGGATGGTGGGATGGAGGGATGGTCGGATGGTGGGATGGTGGAATGGAGGGATGGTGGGATGGACGGACGGAGCGATGGTGGAATGGAGGGATGGTGGGATGGAGGGATGAGGGATGGTGGGATGGTGGAATGGAGGGATGGAGGGATGGTGGGAGTGGTGTGGGGAGTGGTGGGGGGTGTGGGTAGTGAGCTATAGGGAGGGGTAGGAGGAGTGGGTAGGGGGTGGCTCTGGGCGTGTGTAGGAGGGGGAGGCGGGGGTTGTGGGCGGGGGTAGGAGTGGATGGGGGGGGGCTACGGGCGAGTGTAGGAGGGGGAGGCAGGGCTGTGGGCGACGGGGGTTGCGGGGGCTGCGGGTGGGTGTAGGAGGTGGAGGTGGGGGCTGTGGGCGGGTGGGGGTTGCGGGGGCTGCGGGTGGGGGAGGGAAACACGGGAGGGTGGGCTGCGGGGGCTACGAGTGGGAGTAGGAGGGGGTGGTAGGGGCTGCGGGTTGGGGAGAGACGAGAGGGTGGGCTGCGAGGGCTGCGGGCGGGAGTAGGAGGGGATGGCGGGGGCTGTGGGTGGGGGAGATAGTGAAGCGCGGGAGGGTGGGCTGCAGGGGCTACAGGCGAGAGTAGGAGGGGGTGGCAGGTCTACGGGCGGGGGGAGAGAGAGAGAGAGAGAGAGAGAGAGAGAGAGAGAGAGAGAGAGAGAGAGAGAGAGAGAGAGAGAGAGAGAGAGAGAGAGAGAGAGAGAGAGAGAGAGAGGGGGAGAGGGGGAGAGGGGGAGGGAGAGGGAGGGAGGGAGGGAGGGAGGGAGGGAGAGAGAGAGAGAGAGAGAGAGAGAGAGAGAGAGAGAGAGAGAGAGAGAGAGAGAGAGAGAGGGAGGGGGAGGGGGAGGGGGAGGGAGAGGGGGAGGGGGAGGGGGGGAGAGAGAGAGAGAGAGAGAGAGAGAGAGAGAGAGAGAGAGAGAGAGAGGTGTCTCTGTATGCATGTGTATGTGTGTAAATGTGTCAATGTGTGTGTGTGTATGTGTCTATGTGTGTGTGTCTATGTGTGTATGTGTGTCTATGTGTGTATGTGTGTGTCAGTATGGAGAGAGAGAGAGAGAGGGAGAGGGAGAGGGAGAGGGAGAGGGAGAGAGAGAGAGAGAGGGAGAGAGAGAGAGAGAGAGAGAGAGAGAGAGAGAGAGAGAGGTGTGTCTGTATGCATGTGTATGTGTGTGTAAATGTGTCAATGTGCTACTCATCACTGAGCTACAACCCTCCACTGGGAAGCCCACGCCTTGTATCTTCACCACAGAGTGAACTCCTACAGTAGGCTTGTAGCCACAGGGTGCAAAGAGAGGACCAAAATAGTTGCCGGAAAATAAGCCCCCTAGTAAGTACTACTTCATTGCTTTTATAGGCTTCCATAGGCCAAGAGGGCCCTGCGATTCCCCACGTTCACTGAATATGCACCGATTGACTGCCCCAAAGATGGAGGGATAGGTCAAATATGGTACTCCACCAGCTTTGAATTAAATCCTCAAAAATAGACACTTAAGGCCCTATCATCACGAATGTTTGGCGGCAAAACTCATTTACCTTTTTTCACTTTTACTTTCACTTTTGAATCCAAGCTGAGGTCTCTTTCTTGACCAAACTTGGATTGGACATCTAGGTTCATTTATGAGCTCCCAAACAAAGACCATAGAATCCTCATTATGTGCCACCCGTGATAATGTAATGACCCTTAGAAGCACATCCTTCACATAACTCTTGTAGTAGCTTTTGACCACCTGATCACAAAAGAAATCATATTATGATGTCAAAAAAACTCCATCATTTTTTTATTTTGCCTATCTTACATATTGAGTGGTAGAAGGTGGTGGGTGGTGTGGGGAATGGTGGGAGGTGTGGGTGGTGTGGGGAGTGGTGGGTGGTGTGGGTGGTGTGGGGAGGGATGGTGGGATGGAGATGGAGGGATGGGGGAATGGTGGGATGGAGGGATGGAGGGATTGAGGGATGGTGTGGGATGGAGGGATGGGGGACGGTGGGATTGAGGGATGGTGGGATGGAGGGATGGTGGAATGGAGGGATATTGGGATGGATGGATGGTGGAATGGAGGGATAGTGGGATGGAGGGATGGTGGGATGGAGGTATAGTGGGATGGAGGGATGGGTGGTGTGGGGAGTGGTGGGAGGTGGTGGGTGGTGTGGGGAGGGATGGTGGGATGGAGGGATGGTGGAATGGAGGGATGGTGGGATGGGGGACGGTGGGATGGAGGGATGGTGGAATGGAGGGATGGAGGGATGGTGGGATGGAGGGATGGCGGGATGAAGGGATGGTGGAATGGAGGGTTGGTGGGATGGAGGGATGGTGGGATGGTGGGATGGGGGACGGTGGGATGGTGGAATGGAGGGATGGTGGGATGGAGGGATGGTGGAATGGTGGAATGGAGGAATGGTGGGATGGTGGAATGGAGGGATGGTGGGATGGAGGGACGGAGCGATGGTGGAATGGAGGGATGGTGGGATGGAGGGATGAGGGATGGTGGAATGGAGGGATGGTGGAATGGTGGGATGGAGGGATGGTGGGAGTGGTGTGGGGAGTGGTGGGGGGTGTGGGTAGTGAGCTATAGGCAGGGGTAGGAGGAGTGGGTGGGGGGTGGCTCTGGGCGTGTGTAGGAGGGGGAGGCGGGGGTTGTGGGCGGGGGTAGGAGTGGGTGGGGGGGGGCTACGGGCGAGTGTAGGAGGGGGAGGCAGGGCTGTGGGCGACGGGGGTTGCGGGGGCTGCGGGTGGGTGTAGGAGGTGGAGGTGGGGGCTGTGGGCGGGTGGGGGTTGCGGGGGCTGCGGGTGGGGGAGGGAAACACGGGAGGGTGGGCTGCGGGGGCTACGAGTGGGAGTAGGAGGGGGTGGTAGGGGCTGCGGGTTGGGGAGAGAGGGAAGCACGAGAGGGTGGGCTGCGAGGGCTGCGGGCGGGAGTAGGAGGGGGTGGCGGGGGCTGTGGGTGGGGGAGATAGTGAAGCGCGGGAGGGTGGGCTGCAGGGGCTACAGGCGGGAGTAGGAGGGGGTGGCAGGTCTAGGAGCAAGGGGGGGAGAGAGAGAGAGAGAGAGAGAGAGAGAGAGAGAGAGAGAGAGAGAGGGGGAGAGGGAGAGGGAGAGGGAGAGGGAGAGAGGGAGAGAGAGAGAGAGAGAGAGAGAGAGAGAGAGAGAGGTGTGTCTGTATGCATGTGTATGTGTGTGCAAATGTGTCAATGTGTGTGTGTGTGTGTCTATGTGTGTGTGTCTATGTGTGTATGTGTGTCTATGTGTGTCAGTATGTGTGTGTCTTTGTGTGTATGCATGTGTCTATGTGCATGTGTGTATGCATGTGTATGTGTGTATGTAAATTAGTGTGTATATGTGTGTGTGTATGTGTGTGTCTATGTGTATGTGTGTGTGTCTATGTGTGTATAGTGTGTGTGTGTCTATGTGTATGTGTGTGGGATGGCGTCACTTATGCGACACTAATATCACTTATGCGACATAGCCCTTAAAAAGAAAAAAAAACAAAAACAAAACAAGAGGGGTAGGCCTGAAATTAGATAGTGTGGTAAGAAAATATATGGTGATGAACATGTTACTCATTTCGTCTATCATTATATTTTCTGCATAGTTTGGATTCCAAAAAACAATCAATTAATATGGAAGGTTTATAAAACTTGCAGAAAAACTAGTTTTGATGAGGGACTCTTAAAAGAATGCGTGGGCCTCAGATTAAATGGGAGACTGTATTGCGTTCAAGAAGATGGGAGTCTAGTGGGAATGTGGAAGCTACGGCCAACAATCTTGTGTTTAAATAGATTATCAAAGTGAAGGATAATGAGAAAGAATCCTGGATCAAGCCGGAAAGACCTTCAATGGATCATGCTCTTGCTGCTCTCTCTTCGTTCTCACTGGGGTTTTCAAGTTCCAGTAAGCTTGGGCATTTACTTATAGAAAACAAGCTGATTCTCTTATGTGCCAAATTCTTCCCAAATGGATCTAGAAAAATGCTAGGGCATGTAGAATATGAGGTGCTCCTCCATGGTGCAAAATATGTTTTAGTGGCAAGGAGGACGTAAGTGATCTTGTTAGTTCAATCAAATAAGTGGGGATGCAACTCCTTCGCGGAAAATATATTTTATCTTTTCCACATCTTTCCTTTTCTTCCCCCAAGAGCCTCACGACTTCGGAGGGTATCCATAAGTGATTTGCTAGATCCATCAAATACGTTTGATGCACGTCCTTCATAGAAACTACCAGCCTCTTCACAAATCTCTAGAACGCCTCCATCAAATACGCTGAATGCAAGTCCTTAGAAAATCTATCAACCTCTCTACAAATGTCTAGAACGCCTTTAGAAGTGAAGATCTGTGGAAAGTTAGATGTTTCTTTACTCTATAGGAAGAAGAATAGAAAATGCTTAATCTCTCCCCTTTCAAACAAGAATTTATAGGGGAGGTGCTGGCTGTGAAAAAGAATTATGCTGAATCCCACCCAAAAGAAAGGAAAAGATCGTCAACCTACTTGGTATCTGCCTAAAATGTTTTTACACCTTTATTTTTTAAGATGCTTTTGTCCCCAAAGGAAAAAAGGATAGCTGTTTAAATGTGAAAAATACGAATTCACACAACAGAGAGAGGTCTGGTTGCATGTAGTGTAATGTATCTCAGAAGGATATTAGTAAAAAGGAAACCTTCGACATGCAATAATTAACACAAAGAAAACAAAGAAGCGGAATGTATTAGATAAATACTATGTACTTGCAGCATCCGTCTTGAAGATCAATAACAAAAAACGAAAAAGGAAATTCTACCGTTAGAAATTCTCTACGGTATATACTAGATTGAAAATGGAACTTAGGATTATCCATGAAGAAGTCCACGGTTTCCATGTATGTGAAGAAGACAAGGGGATCCATAAAACATAAGGTGAAAAGGTAAATCAAACTCCAAATCACGTGTGCAACAGTTTATTGTTGGATTGGATTGACTAACGTTGCATGAACTAAGTCTCGAGATGTAATTGATTCCATTATAGACTGCATTCTTACAAGCAATAAGGTACTCAGAATTTGATAAGTAAAATTGACACACATGCAATCATAATTATATCCACATCGAACTGGCAATGGTCCAGTTTTTAATACATCGCTATGAGATGAGTAATGGTAGATGAAGTATCGTGCCTGTGTTCATCAATCTTTCCGTTCCAAGTGTATCAGAGCATGTATGTGTAATATTACTGTGAGGAAAAAATAGGGCAACGTCGGATGATATGTAGTTAGCAATGTCATTCTGTACCAAGCTGAAACTTAAAAACAGAAAAGTGAAAAGGTAGGAGCCAATGTTTGAGACGAAAATGCACAACAAACAACCAATGAGGAAAAAAACTCCATTTTGGCTCCTGTTATGGTATTTACAGCATACAAGTCAGCGACCTGCTGACATCAAAGCTCCCTGAAGCCTGTGATTAGCATTTTATTTATGATCGCTAGAAACTAAGTTTACGGGCCTAACTTCTACGAAGGGCAATTAAAACATGCTCCAAAGCGCCTCTTGGATCTCGTCCATGCCTACACCACCAATATTGCCACCCTCTTCAACTTCACTTTCACTCTCTCTCCTGGTAGCCTTTCTGGGAGGCAGGAGAAAGGTCGTCTTTGCGCGTGTGCTCTGCTCGTAGGCATGCCTGTCAACGGCCTCGCTTATTTTGAACGCCCCCATCCTTACCCTTGGATGCATGGCTTTGAATACCGAGTCGCCACCAGTAATGTGCATTGCTATCGGCCTGGTAATGAAAATAACAAAAGATGAAAATCTGTTGAGAACACACGCTTCAGCATGAAAATTTTCCTGTATCTAGGTATTCATGATTCACTTCATTAGAAGTTTTAACACAATTACTTGTCGTTGTTCATGACGAACGTTGCATTAAACCCATTGCGTCCAGCTTGCATCATGACAGGATAGTTCTTTGGTACCATCACCATATCACCTTCATTCATCTCCACATCACCAGCCATTTCTCCGGTTGGCCTTACCATCTGAACCCTCGCACTACCTTGCACACAATAAATAAGCTGATCTGCATTGGTGAACCAACCAGGTGCAGTGAGAGCATCCTGTGAATAGAAAAGAAAGAAGCATGTGCATTAAAAACCGCAAGCAAAACTGCACAGATGTTGCGAGTATCAACGTTAATACTCACGTTCTTCAGATGAAGGCAACCGATTGACATATCCATATACTTCAGCACTGGAAGCTTGTAGCTATTTGCTATAATTAGCTGGCCAGCCCTACTTTGCACAATGTCACGATGAGCACTCTCGAATCGATAGCTAAAGTCTGCCATCCATCCTGCTTTCTCCGCCCCTAAATCTCTCTCCGAAATCGTCATCCTCCGACCGTGGGCTTCTCCCAGTCGTACTATTGCCACTTCATCTTGGTTCTCAACCAGCTGACTTACAGTTCTCTCATCCAAGTCCATGGCCTCAGTAAGCGTGTCCCTGGAGAAACCATGGAGAATCCCTCCCATTCCGTGCTTGGTTTGTGCCCCTGCCAAGTGAAATGCCTGGTACAGACGCCAGTAGTGTATGAACAGAAATGGTTCATCCTAAAATACCAACACTTCAAAATTTACACGCCAATACCTCGTACTTATGGCACCCGTGCATCATGGGGTCGCGAATGTTGGCAAAGGTGAGAAACGTCAGTTCCTGATTTCCAACATTCTGTATCCACAATGGCATGCCACGAGGGACAGCAATAACCTCCCCCTTGTATATGTTTCTTATGTTGGCCTCCGTCCCGAAGGGCAGCATTAACCCCATACAAGCTTTTCCTGAAGCCATTAATTAGCAGGTCAATCAGCCTCGTGCTTCGCTTGCCGATCACATATACCTTCACTCCGCATACAGATGTCATATAATCTTATATTCTACGTCCAGATTGGATGGTTAAGGAACAGAATACAAGAACATTCTCCACGCTGATTAATGTTTTGAGAACGAGCCACCTACGACGCACATAAATTGCTATGGTTCTAAAAGCACTAGCCAGGAAACCTTGGACACAGATATTACCTGATAATAAGACCAGAACCCTGTGCGCATTCGCATATTGTGGGAGGAGAAGGCTGCCCTGATTAACGGTGACCATACGAGCATCCATAAGGCCCATACGAGTCATCATGGAGCTCCTCCATTGAAGTATACGGCCACCATCGGATTCAAGAATGGGCTCAGCCTGGATAGGCTCAAAATTCATCTCATATTCACTGCACTTACCACCGCCTGTTTCATGTTCTCCAATGCGTCGAAAGGAAGTTGAACACGCAGAACTACAGAATAGAGCGCCGCAAAGCAGCAGGAGTAGGAACGTAGACATCCCGGAAGCCATGGAATTCACAATACTTACTCAAATGTGGGTGATCAGGTAGATTCTTAACAGAACCGAGAGGTCCTTTATAAATAAATAATCTCCCGGTGAAGAAATCTGCATGACACGGAAATAGAA
>CM035410.1:170989821-170992321 GCA_020310875.1 Ceratopteris richardii
TCAACCAAAGGGCATATGGACATAGGTGATCAACTCTAAGGAGAGATACGAATTGAGAGCCAAGGGTAGATAAAAGGGAAGATTATTCACATTGCATGTGAAGCCAAAATTTAACCACACTAACTACAACCAAAATTTAACCACACTAATTACTTCAGATATGGAAGAAATAAAATCTAGAGCAATGATGGTGGAGAGGTAGCAGTCCTCCACTCCACTCCATCATCTCCTTCACATTTTGATTCTTCTAGCTAAAGACACTGAGATGGATCCTCCATCTAAAAATAAACAACCAATCTTAAATACAACAATCACTAAGAAGGTTAAGAATCTTCTAGATGTGGTGTTATCCTTAGTTTCTCAGAAAGGGTATCAGTTTCCGAACATCGAGCTGGCTATCATGAGTGGGGAAGTTAATGGCCATCTTGTTAACGTTTTATTTGACACAAGATGGACACATAATGTTATTAACTCTTCTCTAGTGAAGAAACTAAAGCTGATGTTTTCTCCATTTGAATACACCTAGAGAGTGGATTTGGCAACTACGAAGGGATCTAAGATCTGGGATCGGTGAGTCGTCTGATTACTAGTCCAGATTCGGACTTATAAAAATGAGCTAGATTTTGAGATCGCTAGGTTGGCTAGATTTGATCTTATTCTCTGTAAACAGCGGCATGCAAGCAAGAAGTCGACTATTTTGATTCTTCGACCTACATATATCAATTTAATCATAATTTTCTTTGCATCATCATTCATGGAGAACTTGACATTAAAATGTAGAGACAAGCATCTATCTCTACGATGGTAAAAGTAGAGTGTAAGTATCTTTATTTCTTATATTTTGCGCATAAAGAATTGTTAAGTTTAGAGATTCAAACTAGTCTTTGAGCATAGCTAGCTTCTCGAATGAAAACTGCATTTCAACACTTGTTTCTTTCAAAGTTGCCTTTAGGTCTTCCACCTCATAGAAAATGGAGCATAGGATTGAGCTAGTACTAGGAGCTCACACACTGACCAGATAGCTATATCAAATGGCTCTGCAAGAGGAGGTAGAAGTATGTCGTAGGGCTGAGGAGTATCTCGACAAAGGACTCATCACATCTAGTTATTCACCTTTTGCGGCCCCAGTGCTTTTGGTTCGCAAAACAGATGGATCCTTCAAAATGTGTACAGATTTTCAAGCAGCAAATAAAGTTACAATAAATCACAGATATTTGATGCCTTGCATTGATGATATTTTGGATGCACTAGGAGGTGCTATTGTATATAGTAAAATAGAGTTAAAAAGTGGTTATCATCAAATAAGATTTAAGTACGATGATGTACATAAAACAACTTTTTGTACTAAATTTGGTCATTATGTGTATCTTGTAATGCCTTTTGGTTTAGCTAATGCTCAATCTCATTTTCTTATACTCATGAATGATCTTTTTTGTCCTTGTATTGGTCAGTTTGTCGTTGATTTTGTAGATGATCTATTGGTTTACAGTAAGAGTTTGAAAGAACATGAATGTCAATTACATACATTTTTTCAAATGTTATATGAGAATACTCTATATGTCACCCAGAGAAGACACTGCTATGTTTATCTGAGGTTTAAAACTTAGGATATATATTTTTTGTAGATGGAATAAGAATGGATCCATGAAAAGATTTTGTGATATTCACTTGGCCAATTCCTCATAATGAGCACCAGTTGCGATCATTCTTAGGATTATCGGGCTTCTATAGGAAATTCATTGCCAACTATTCACACATAGCTGCACCATTCATGGATTTGTCATAGAATAATCAAATGTTTGTGTGGACTAGTACACAACAAAAAGTGGTTGACCCATGGAAACAAAAGTTTCAAGTGCCCCAATTTTATTAGTGGTAGATCCCCAATAACCTTTTGAAATAGAAACCCATGCTAGCTGGATCAGAGTTGGTGCAGTTTTGATTGAAGATGGTAAACCAATAGCCTTTGAAAGTAAGAAAATTTTTCCAAACCAGAGAAACTCGCCTGTCTATGAACAAGAATTGTACGTAATAGTCATGCTTTGAAGTTTTGGAGACACTATTTATATGTTGCAAGTCTTAAAGTATACACAAATCATCACACATTGAAGTATTTGTGTTCCCAGCCTAATCTTCAAGGGAGACATGCTAGATGGGCTGAGTTGATGCAAGAATTTCACATGCAAATTCTATATAGAAAAGCAAAAATGACTACAGTTATAGGTGCATTATCTCGTATTTTTCATCAGATTAGCTTCATAGTTCTTGACAATGATTTAATCAAAGAGATCAAAGATTCACATATTGAAGATGATTATTATCATGACAAAAGTAATCAAGACAAGGCATTTTCTAATTTTCAAGTGGAGCAAGGTTTACTCAAAAGGAAAAGAAAGATTTGTGTGCTTAATTCCGAAGAAGGGAAGTTTAGAAAAGAAGTTATTTTTGAGAACCACGATGTATTGTGCGCAAGACATCTTGATATTGAGAAAACTTTACA
>CM035410.1:170997321-171004821 GCA_020310875.1 Ceratopteris richardii
AGTTCAGTTTTGTGGAGGCTATGGAGTCCTTCCACAACATGGCATTAGAACTAGGTTTATCATGAGCTAAATTTTACTTGGTCCATGTGAGCAACTCATATATCCCTTCGTATAGTCTTCATTATGCTCGAACGCGGTTTTAGATGCCCTCGAGAATCTACCCTTCGTTGGGAGTCGGGACTACGAAAGACGATTTCAGATGAGCCTCCCCTTACTATATGGCTACCTGAGCCTGCCATGTGACGGACGTCCAAGCTTTCAACTGCGCAGCCGAATTATCTCAATGGTGTTAATGGAGTAAAGCGCCTGTACGAGCACTCCTCGCTCCTCTCTCTCCCGGAATCATCCCGGAATCAGAAACAGAATGCCACGGCTTTGTTTTTATAGAGCAAAAGGATTTTGTATTGCCCATATATGGGATTTTTCCCTGCCCGTAATCTCAGATCATTATGTTTTTGGAGTTTACTTTTCTAAAAGACACAGCCATCGTCGACCCGCAGGAGTTTCTTGCTTCCGTTTGAGTCACTTGTGAACTTTCTCTTTCAAAACATGAGAGTGGAAGTGCCAATGGTATCATGGAAACAAATGACTGCATATATGGAATTTCAACGTCTCCATGAAGACCCAGTAGCATAACAAAAGTTTGAGGTCTTTTTAAGTGCTTCCATATCAATGGAGTGTCAACGAAGAATAAAGGAGTGTCAACGAACAATTCATGAATCTTCTTTGAGAATCGATTAAGAGAAGCACTCAGCAAGGTTCTTTTATTTTCATTCTATCATTACTTTTTATCACTTGTGAGAGAGGAAAGGATGGAGCTTTTTTCTCCGTCATAGAAGTAATTAGTGTGTATTTTTTTTTCTACACATAGAACATTTCTACTATGTTTTCCATTCATTCTTGGTAGGCTAACCCCAAGCATTCATTGAGTATTATGAAGTAATGATAGAAACATAAAGATGGAGGATGACACTTCTCAAGCGCCAAGGAAAGGAATCAACTTTATAGGCATATCATGCACAAAGAGCACGTTTATGCAAAAATGCTAGTAAGAGCATGAATTTATTTGAGAAGTTTCTTTTCCAAGGGAAAGGAAGCATGTGCACGGTTATGCATAACGATCACATCCTTGCATATGTATGGTTTTATAATGCATGCACACTTGGGCACCACATATACGGCTCATAGGCAACAAGGAGATAAGTATATGAACCCTTGCCCTTGCCTTAAGGGGTAGATGTTCAAAACGAAATCTTTAAAGGTATGTACACAAATTGGACACTCAAGTACGCATGAAAGTGCCAAGAAGGAAGGGAAAGACCACGATGGCCCAAGCCTACCATGGAGGCACTCAAGAAAAGTCAAGGGATGGATGAAACTTAATTTCCAGATAAGTTTTTTCCCTTATTTCTTTTCCTTTCAAACTATGAATTATGCCCTACATGTTGTAAAAGAAATGAACTCAAATATGGATGCATAGATTAAAGTGGCCTAGTTTGCTTGGTCACATACACAACTAGTTAAGGAAATGATTGGCACTATGCATTAGTTCATATGGTTTTGGAAAAGAAAGATTGGTTGTGCATAATGATGTTGGCAATTCATATGCACAGAAAGAAAGATGTTGCCATCCTTTGAATAAACAAAGTTCCATACTGGAACTTTTGCATGCTTTAAGGAGAGGTTCAATTTTTGAGCCTTATGCATGCCACATCTTTTCCAATAAAGGTCTAAATGTTTTGGCATACACTAAAATATGCGTTTGGAATACATTACATGGGTTTTTGAGTTAAGAGGGAGAGTAAGTTCTTGAAGTTAAGTTTAAATAGGATTTGATTTTATTGGTTTCTAGGAAGAATGGTGATGAGGCCAATTGGCCACTATAAAACATTTAATTCCTTTTTGTTTGGCATAGTAGTTAAAAGCCAATTAATCCTAACTTCTTGAAATACCTTAAGCTTAAATCCCTCTTATGGAATTTTAAATTCGAGAAAAGCTCATGGCATCCTTGATCAGCAAGGCCATAGACTTAAGGTAGTAATTCAAGAATTTTGTCTCTTAAAACCACGATACAATGGTGGTAACTTAGAGCATTATCTTCTCAAAGCTCTAAGTAAGAGAAAATATGGTATAACAAAATCTTAGTTTCAGAAGATGGAAGTATTAGTTCAAGAAAGTTCTTTGTTTTTGAAAGAAGTAAAGAACTATTCGGAGTTGTACACTATTGTTCCAAGCAAATGCAAGGCATGAAGAGAAGGTAAGACGCAAGGGTTTTAATAAACCCGAAATACCATTTTTCAATGTCCTAAGAGTAAAGAGCTATTTAAAATAGTATTACCATCTACTTCAACATAGAGATTTGATTGGCAAGTCAATTAATCTTTCTCAGATTACTCATTATGTCATAAAACATGATATCTAGTTAAGATATAAACTAGCTCTATCATCAAGTGACATGAAAGGGATCTTGTAGAGTATATCTGAATCAAGGAATAATTGAAAAGCCAATTTTTTGACACTAGTCTTATCAAGTTGCAATTGAGACTTGGTGAGTTGAAACTCCATTGCAGAATAGGCAATACATATGCTTTGCAATGGAAATAACACTTACAAGTCCAAGAAGTAATAGATGACTTGATTAGAAGAAGTCAAGCTAAAGTTACCTTTACCAAAGTGGAAGTGTAAGCCGGATGGTATGGGACATCTAGGTTTACACTACCACTGAAGTAAAATTCGGTGGTATGGGACATCAAATTTGTGGGTAATCTCAACTTGAACCTTGGGACATTTGTTCTGTATGCTTGGAGAAAAGAAAGCATAAAAAGCTCTAAATAGTTCTTTTAACCAGGAAGAACAATAAAAGATTGAAAATAAACTCTTTCAAATACTTTTTAAAGAGTACAATTTTCAATTTACTCTCAGGTAGTTTTTGAGGATGAAAACTCTTGAGGGGAGAATGTTTCCAAGAACTTGTATCTTATGCCTTGAAAATACCAAATAGGGTATTGCAAGGTAAAAGATATGCAAGAAATAGATAAACTTGAAGTACTTCCTCGTATTTTAGTACTTCATATATCTTTCATTACATCTTCCAAGTAAATGAAGCTCTCAACGATTGGGATTTCTCAAAGAACCCTAATGCAAGAGAAAGCTTGCATGCACCATAAGGATTGAATAAATCCTAAGTAGGATAGGAAAAGAAGTTGGATGGACCATAAAGGATAAACCTAAGGATATTTTGGTGCTTCATAGGGATAACATAACATACGTTATTGATTCCAGTAATATAGACCTAAGGAATATGAGTTCTTGTATGAAGCATAATAGCTAGATCCCTAAGTAAAACCCAAGGGTAAAGCTTTAAAGTAAAACCCATGGGTAAACCCTAGTCTTATCTCTTATTTTGGATAAAGAATAAAAGAAAGCCAAAAGACCCAAGTAGGGCAAAGATCAAGTCAAACTTAAAATTTGATAAGATAAGTCACACCACATTAATGGTTAACCAAATATTTAAGTAAGATTAGAGGTGGTGTAATCTAAGCACCTTAGTCCTTGCTCTTATAAATTTGGTACCATTGTATGAAGGGCATTTATAAGGACAGAAAAGGTGAGAAAGTATAGAAACAAAGTTATGTGGATTGGATGAGGAACCCACTGGTATGGGACAGTGGGTACTGAATCCCATTGAGTAATTTTTCTTGATGGCCAGAAGAAAAAGGGACTCATGATCCCATGGAATACATCAGGAAGACAATGTCTAGGAATAGGCATCTTCTTCAACTATCCTCTCAAAGGGAAGAAGAATTCTTCCAACAAGATATGAAAGTATCTATCTCTTATAGAGAGTTAGAAATAAGGAGATGATCAACTTTTTTGAGTTTGAAGGTAAACTCCAAAGGATGAAGCTCTAAAAGCTTCATGCCAAAGTATGAATTTCAAGGAACATAAAAATGATCTTAGAACAAGCTTGAAAGGAAGCTCAGAAAGATCATCTTTTGGATACTTGATATTTCAAGTCAATTGAAGAATAAGAAAGATGTCAACATAGGACATCTTTAACATATTAATAATATAAGGGAGAGAACTCTAGAAGGATCAAGAAGACCCTTGAGGTTTGAGATGTAATTAAAGATCCGTAAAGGTTAAACATTGAAGAAATGATTGGAATTTTCTATTTCTACTTATGACCTTAAAGATAACACGATCTTTTACACTATGAGTTCCCATCTTGGGATATAGTTATAAAGATCTTATCTTTTTGGAAGAACAAGTAAAATAGGTTTCAATCAAAGGTTACAATAGTTAGATTAACCCTTATGGATTCTAGTCCCTTAAAAGTGGATTCTCCAAACTACGTAAAGTTTTGAAAGAACATTACATCCACTTTTTGGAAAGCTCTCTCTAAAGATAAAGAGGATGTTATATAATCCACCTTTACCATTCTACTGGTTAGGTCGGGATTATATAATGAAATTCCCCTCTATTTAGAATTATTGGAGGCGAATTGCAAACAAGGAAATCCACCCATTTCACTAAAAAAAGAGAGTGATTTGGGCAGGGATTATGGAAGATTCATCTTCCTTTCAGAACAAGTTGGGTTCTAACTTGAGAGATGAATCTGATAAAGAAACCTGAAGAAGCATTCATCTATTTTGCTAGGTTCATGCACTAGTGGTGCAAAAGAGATGAACCAAGGAAGCAATTTAGCTGAAGTCACTTTGACTCCACCTAATCCACATGTTTGAGCTTTGGAGACCCAGATGACACATGGCTTAAACAAATGAATTAGGTCGCGATGTTCTCTTCCACCCTTTTTCATTCTTTCCATATTTTGCATTCGACTCAGTTCTTTTTTGTATACAAAGTAGATGGAAGTTTGAATGATTGGGGCAAGGAATTAGTCCAGACATGGATTCTCCTCTTTTTAAGATTCAATCGGGGTAGATTCCCCTTTCAAATTAAGAGGCCAACTTAGAGAGATGAAAGCCATGATACTTGAGATTGATCATGCAGCACGGGGGAATATCCCAAGGTATATATCTCCACTCATTTTTGAGGACGGAAATGCTTTTAAGGGGGGGAGAATGTTGTATAATTACATGGGTCTAAGGGGTAGAACGCTTGGGTTTCTAGGTGTGAAACCCTTGGGATTTATTGCTTATTTACTCCTTTTAGATGGGTCTTGAACCTTAGGGCTAATTCTCTAAGGTTGAGTACCTTAGGCTTGATTGGAAGCTTCTCCTAGCCACTTGGTTTGTACGTGAGAGCTTGGAGACTCTTCTTTTAAAAGCCATGTGATTTCCTAAGCTTGGAAACCATGTGAACACCTTAGGGACCCATGTGATGGAAGGTACACATGTCCCCTTGAGAGGGACTTACCCCCTTGGACTAGGAGCTATATATTGGAGGGGTTGGTTGGGTGGAAACACATCTCTCTTCCTAGTGTGTGGCCTTGCTAGTTAGTTCTCTTAGACTTCTTAGTTCAGTTTTGTGGAGGCTATGGAGTCCTTCCACAACAGTACCCCAACTCAAATGGATGCTTCAATTGTGGGAAGAAAGGACACTATGCCAAAGATTGTTGGCAAAAGCAAGGTGGGAACAATTACAAAGGGCAAGGTAATTATGCTAACTCCTCAACAAATTCAGAAAATGAGAATTTGTTATCTATGAAGCATAAAAGTGCAAGTCAACTACATGATGAGGTGTGGTATATAGATAGTGGTTGTAGTAACCACATGTCACGTAAAGAGGAGTATTTCCGCAATCTTCAAGCACCCAAGCAAAGAGGCTTTGTGGAGATAGGGGACAATACAGAGCATGAGATACAACAAATGCGAGATGTGAAGCTTGAAGGCAACCACAAAGAAAGAGGACTATCTGAGGTATTGCATGTTCCTACTATTACAAAGAACTTAATCTCTGTTGGACAAATGGTTGAAAAGGGATACCAAGTCAAGTTCAACCACAAAGGATGCTTTATTGAAGACCCAAGGAATGGCGATGCGCTGATAGCCAAAGGAAAGAAGGATGTTCACTCTTGACATTGGCAAAGGACAAAGCAACAAGGCAACGTTCACCACCTATGGAGACAAGAAGATTGGAGATTTGGATTTGTGGCATAAAAGTTATAGTCACATCAACATTCAAAGGTTGAAAGACATGGAGAAGAGGCTATTGGTTAGAGGTCTACCACATTTTTCATTACAAATGTTGCAGGTAATAGGTACTTTGTAACCTTCATAGATGACTACTCAAGAAAAGTATGGTTGTATTGTATAAAACAAAAATCAGATGTGTTTGATGTATTCAAAAGGTTCAAGGCACAAGTTGAAAAGGAGATAGGTTGCCACATCAAAACCCTAAGGTTCAATGGAGGGGGAGAATACTTCTCCCTTGCTTTTTGTGATTTCTTGCAGGAATAAGGGATAAGGAGCCAAATTACTTGCAGGTATACTCCGCAACAAAATGGGGTGGTAGAGAGGAAGAATAGGTATATTGTTGAAATTGCTAGGAGTATGTTAAATGAAATGAATGTGCCTTTAACATATTGGGCAGATGTTGTAGCTATTGCTGTGTACTTGATGAATAGGTGTCCCACATCAGGGGTACATGACATGACACCTAAGGAGGCATGGAATGGAAGGAAACCAAAACTTTCACATATTAGAATCTTTGGGTGTTTATGCTACACACATGTGCCACAAGAGTTGGGAGGTAAGATGGATGCAAGGGTTGAAAGATGTATGTTTATTGGTTATGCTATGGAGCAAAAAGCTTAGAGATGCTACAATCCTAATACAAAGGAGTTAAAGGTATCTAGAGATGTAGTGTTTGATGAACTCAAACCATGGTATGCTTCCAAAGTTCCATTGCAAGATGAAGACATTGAAGAGGTAGAGAGAAGATATGAAGCTAAGTTTCAAGATAGCTTGGAAATCAATGATCCAAGCATACAAAGGAGTTCAAGCATGGATTCAGTCCATCAACCAGTGAATAAAGGAAAGGCAAGATTGGTAGAGCTTGATGAAGATGGACATGAAGTTGAAGACTTTGAAGAACCTATGTTAGAAGGGGAGCTACATCAAAAGTAGAAATCAAGGCACCAAGGCAAAGAAGGTTCATTCCACCAAAAGGAGAAGAACGGAGCTCAATAAGGGTAAAAAAATCCAATCTCAAGGCTTGTTTATGATAGTTATATTGCTAGGCATTATGCATTCATGGCTAAGGTTATCAAAGATCTGAACCTTCTACATATGAAGAGGCCAAAGACACGAAGGAGTGGCAAGAAGCTATGGAAGAAGAGTACAAAGCCCTTGAAGAAAACTACACATGGATTCTAGTTCCAAGACAAGAAGAGATGAATGTAACTGGCAACAAATGGGTCTACAAAGTGAAGAGAAATTCTGATGTTCAATTGCTAGGTACAAAGCAAGGCTTGTAGCAAAAGGATTTGCTCAATCCTATGGGATTGACTATGAAGAAACATTCAACCCACTTGCA
>CM035410.1:171014821-171124821 GCA_020310875.1 Ceratopteris richardii
TTAACCGATTATTGGATTATCTCTTCTATACCTATGTTCATAACCGAACTCTTGAAGGATTGTGGCATATCTAGTTCTTATAGTTTTAGATCTATTTAGAAAGCCAATTGGTTTACGGTTTCTTGATAAAACAATAGCTACTCTGAAACACAATAGATATTAGGGGCATTTCAAAACACCATCTGGATCGGCATATAGTTCTCATACTTTTATCAAATACTTTCTTCCTATACTGACGACATAAATTTATTACAACCACGTAATATATTCTATTTTCTCATGTATCTCTGCATATATGCAAGTACGTATGCATGTACGCGTATATATAAATGATGGATGGTCTGTTGTATCCAAGAGTGCCGACTCTTCATTTTCCGTCAGCCTGTATAAATTTGTTGTCTTTTCCTTTACCTATGTGAAAGTTGCTAACTATATTTCTTTTGAGTTCACTTTTCCTGCAAATGGGAAAACGAGCAAAAAACAAGAAAGGGGAAAAACAAAAACCAAGATAAAGATAGACCCCGCTTGAGCAGAGACGCTGGGAGATAACGAAATTGGAAGTAGTGTAGAGAATCTCCAAATGCGATAATAGAAACCGTCCAGACATACATTCGTGTCCATTCTATTTCCGTGTCATGCAGATTTCTTCACCGGGAGATTATTTATTTATAAAGGACCTCTCGGTTCTGTTAAGAATCTACCTGATCACCCACATTTGAGTAAGTATTGTGAATTCCATGGCTTCCGGGATGTCTACGTTCCTACTCCTGCTGCTTTGCGGCGCTCTATTCTGTAGTTCTGCGTGTTCAACTTCCTTTCGACGCATTGGAGAACATGAAACAGGCGGTGGTAAGTGCAGTGAATATGAGATGAATTTTGAGCCTATCCAGGCTGAGCCCATTCTTGAATCCGATGGTGGCCGTATACTTCAATGGAGGAGCTCCATGATGACTCGTATGGGCCTTATGGATGCTCGTATGGTCACCGTTAATCAGGGCAGCCTTCTCCTCCCACAATATGCGAATGCGCACAGGGTTCTGGTCTTATTATCAGGTAATATCTGTGTCCAAGGTTTCCTGGCTAGTGCTTTTAGAACCATAGCAATTTATGTGCGTCGTAGGTGGCTCGTTCTCAAAACATTAATCAGCGTGGAGAATGTTCTTGTATTCTGTTCCTTAACCATCCAATCTGGACGTAGAATATAAGATTATATGACATCTGTATGCGGAGTGAAGGTATATGTGATCGGCAAGCGAAGCACGAGGCTGATTGACCTGCTAATTAATGGCTTCAGGAAAAGCTTGTATGGGGTTAATGCTGCCCTTCGGGACGGAGGCCAACATAAGAAACATATACAAGGGGGAGGTTATTGCTGTCCCTCGTGGCATGCCATTGTGGATACAGAATGTTGGAAATCAGGAACTGACGTTTCTCACCTTTGCCAACATTCGCGACCCCATGATGCACGGGTGCCATAAGTACGAGGTATTGGCGTGTAAATTTTGAAGTGTTGGTATTTTAGGATGAACCATTTCTGTTCATACACTACTGGCGTCTGTACCAGGCATTTCACTTGGCAGGGGCACAAACCAAGCACGGAATGGGAGGGATTCTCCATGGTTTCTCCAGGGACACGCTTACTGAGGCCATGGACTTGGATGAGAGAACTGTAAGTCAGCTGGTTGAGAACCAAGATGAAGTGGCAATAGTACGACTGGGAGAAGCCCACGGTCGGAGGATGACGATTTCGGAGAGAGATTTAGGGGCGGAGAAAGCAGGATGGATGGCAGACTTTAGCTATCGATTCGAGAGTGCTCATCGTGACATTGTGCAAAGTAGGGCTGGCCAGCTAATTATAGCAAATAGCTACAAGCTTCCAGTGCTGAAGTATATGGATATGTCAATCGGTTGCCTTCATCTGAAGAACGTGAGTATTAACGTTGATACTCGCAACATCTGTGCAGTTTTGCTTGCGGTTTTTAATGCACATGCTTCTTTCTTTTCTATTCACAGGATGCTCTCACTGCACCTGGTTGGTTCACCAATGCAGATCAGCTTATTTATTGTGTGCAAGGTAGTGCGAGGGTTCAGATGGTAAGGCCAACCGGAGAAATGGCTGGTGATGTGGAGATGAATGAAGGTGATATGGTGATGGTACCAAAGAACTATCCTGTCATGATGCAAGCTGGACGCAATGGGTTTAATGCAACGTTCGTCATGAACAACGACAAGTAATTGTGTTAAAACTTCTAATGAAGTGAATCATGAATACCTAGATACAGGAAAATTTTCATGCTGAAGCGTGTGTTCTCAACAGATTTTCATCTTTTGTTATTTTCATTACCAGGCCGATAGCAATGCACATTACTGGTGGCGACTCGGTATTCAAAGCCATGCATCCAAGGGTAAGGATGGGGGCGTTCAAAATAAGCGAGGCCGTTGACAGGCATGCCTACGAGCAGAGCACACGCGCAAAGACGACCTTTCTCCTGCCTCCCAGAAAGGCTACCAGGAGAGAGAGTGAAAGTGAAGTTGAAGAGGGTGGCAATATTGGTGGTGTAGGCATGGACGAGATCCAAGAGGCGCTTTGGAGCATGTTTTAATTGCCCTTCGTAGAAGTTAGGCCCGTAAACTTAGTTTCTAGCGATCATAAATAAAATGCTAATCACAGGCTTCAGGGAGCTTTGATGTCAGCAGGTCGCTGACTTGTATGCTGTAAATACCATAACAGGAGCCAAAATGGAGTTTTTTTCCTCATTGGTTGTTTGTTGTGCATTTTCGTCTCAAACATTGGCTCCTACCTTTTCACTTTTCTGTTTTTAAGTTTCAGCTTGGTACAGAATGACATTGCTAACTACATATCATCCGACGTTGCCCTATTTTTTCCTCACAGTAATATTACACATACATGCTCTGATACACTTGGAACGGAAAGATTGATGAACACAGGCACGATACTTCATCTACCATTACTCATCTCATAGCGATGTATTAAAAACTGGACCATTGCCAGTTCGATGTGGATATAATTATGATTGCATGTGTGTCAATTTTACTTATCAAATTCTGAGTACCTTATTGCTTGTAAGAATGCAGTCTATAATGGAATCAATTACATCTCGAGACTTAGTTCATGCAACGTTAGTCAATCCAATCCAACAATAAACTGTTGCACACGTGATTTGGAGTTTGATTTACCTTTTCACCTTATGTTTTATGGATCCCCTTGTCTTCTTCACATACATGGAAACCGTGGACTTCTTCATGGATAATCCTAAGTTCCATTTTCAATCTAGTATATACCGTAGAGAATTTCTAACGGTAGAATTTCCTTTTTCGTTTTTTGTTATTGATCTTCAAGACGGATGCTGCAAGTACATAGTATTTATCTAATACATTCCGCTTCTTTGTTTTCTTTGTGTTAATTATTGCATGTCGAAGGTTTCCTTTTTACTAATATCCTTCTGAGATACATTACACTACATGCAACCAGACCTCTCTCTGTTGTGTGAATTCGTATTTTTCACATTTAAACAGCTATCCTTTTTTCCTTTGGGGACAAAAGCATCTTAAAAAATAAAGGTGTAAAAACATTTTAGGCAGATACCAAGTAGGTTGACGATCTTTTCCTTTCTTTTGGGTGGGATTCAGCATAATTCTTTTTCACAGCCAGCACCTCCCCTATAAATTCTTGTTTGAAAGGGGAGAGATTAAGCATTTTCTATTCTTCTTCCTATAGAGTAAAGAAACATCTAACTTTCCACAGATCTTCACTTCTAAAGGCGTTCTAGACATTTGTAGAGAGGTTGATAGATTTTCTAAGGACTTGCATTCAGCGTATTTGATGGAGGCGTTCTAGAGATTTGTGAAGAGGCTGGTAGTTTCTATGAAGGACGTGCATCAAACGTATTTGATGGATCTAGCAAATCACTTATGGATACCCTCCGAAGTCGTGAGGCTCTTGGGGGAAGAAAAGGAAAGATGTGGAAAAGATAAAATATATTTTCCGCGAAGGAGTTGCATCCCCACTTATTTGATTGAACTAACAAGATCACTTACGTCCTCCTTGCCACTAAAACATATTTTGCACCATGGAGGAGCACCTCATATTCTACATGCCCTAGCATTTTTCTAGATCCATTTGGGAAGAATTTGGCACATAAGAGAATCAGCTTGTTTTCTATAAGTAAATGCCCAAGCTTACTGGAACTTGAAAACCCCAGTGAGAACGAAGAGAGAGCAGCAAGAGCATGATCCATTGAAGGTCTTTCCGGCTTGATCCAGGATTCTTTCTCATTATCCTTCACTTTGATAATCTATTTAAACACAAGATTGTTGGCCGTAGCTTCCACATTCCCACTAGACTCCCATCTTCTTGAACGCAATACAGTCTCCCATTTAATCTGAGGCCCACGCATTCTTTTAAGAGTCCCTCATCAAAACTAGTTTTTCTGCAAGTTTTATAAACCTTCCATATTAATTGATTGTTTTTTGGAATCCAAACTATGCAGAAAATATAATGATAGACGAAATGAGTAACATGTTCATCACCATATATTTTCTTACCACACTATCTAATTTCAGGCCTACCCCTCTTGTTTTGTTTTTGTTTTTTTTTCTTTTTAAGGGCTATGTCGCATAAGTGATATTAGTGTCGCATAAGTGACGCCATCCCACACACATACACATAGACACACACACACTATACACACATAGACACACACACATACACATAGACACACACATACACACACACATATACACACTAATTTACATACACACATACACATGCATACACACATGCACATAGACACATGCATACACACAAAGACACACACATACTGACACACATAGACACACATACACACATAGACACACACACATAGACACACACACACACACATTGACACATTTGCACACACATACACATGCATACAGACACACCTCTCTCTCTCTCTCTCTCTCTCTCTCTCTCTCTCTCTCTCTCTCTCTCTCTCTCTCTCTCTCTCTCTCTCTCTCTCTCTCTCTCTCTCTCTCTCTCCCTCTCCCTCTCCCTCTCCCCCTCTCTCTCTCTCTCTCTCTCTCTCTCTCTCTCTCTCTCTCTCTCTCTCTCTCTCTCTCTCTCTCTCTCTCTCTCTCTCTCTCTCTCTCTCTCTCTCTCTCTCTCTCTCTCTCTCTCTCTCTCTCTCTCTCTCCTCTCTCTCTCTCTCTCTCTCTCTCTCTCTCTCTCTCTCTCTCTCTCCCCCCCCTGCTCCTAGACCTGCCACCCCCTCCTACTCCCGCCTGTAGCCCCTGCAGCCCACCCTCCCGCGCTTCACTATCTCCCCCACCCACAGCCCCCGCCACCCCCTCCTACTCCCGCCCGCAGCCCTCGCAGCCCACCCTCTCGTGCTTCCCTCTCTCCCCAACCCGCAGCCCCTACCACCCCCTCCTACTCCCACTCGTAGCCCCCGCAGCCCACCCTCCCGTGTTTCCCTCCCCCACCCGCAGCCCCCGCAACCCCCACCCGCCCACAGCCCCCACCTCCACCTCCTACACCCACCCGCAGCCCCCGCAACCCCCGTCGCCCACAGCCCTGCCTCCCCCTCCTACACTCGCCCGTAGCCCCCCCCCACCCACTCCTACCCCCGCCCACAACCCCCACCTCCCCCTCCTACACACGCCCAGAGCCACCCCCCACCCACTCCTCCTACCCCTGCCTATAGCTCACTACCCACACCCCCCACCACTCCCCACACCACTCCCACCATCCCTCCATCCCACCATTCCACCATCCCTCCATTCCACCATCCCTCATCCCTCCATCCCACCATCCCTCCATTCCACCATCGCTCCGTCCCTCCATCCCACCATCCCTCCATTCCACCATCCCACCATCCCACCATTCCTCCATTCCACCATCCCACCATCCCTCCATCCCACCATCCCTCCATTCCACCATCCCACCGTCCCCCATCCCGCCATCCCACCATCCCTCCATCCCACCATCCCTCCATTCCACCATCCCTTCATCCCGCCATCCCTCCATCCCACCATCCCTCCATCCCACCATCCCTCCATCCCTCCATTCCACCATCCCTCCATCCCACCGTCCCCCATCCCACCATCCCTCCATTCCACCATCCCTCCATCCCACCATCCCTCCCCACACCACCCACCACCTCCCACCACTCCCCACACCACCCATCCCTCCATCCCACTATACCTCCATCCCACCATCCCTCCATCCCACTATCCCTCCATTCCACCATCCATCCATCCCAATATCCCTCCATTCCACCATCCCTCCATCCCACCATCCCTCAATCCCACCGTCCCCCATCCCTCCATCCCACACCATCCCTCAATCCCTCCATCCCTCCATCCCACCATTCCCCCATCCCTCCATCTCCATCCCACCATCCCTCCCCACACCACCCACACCACCCACCACTCCCCACACCACCCACACCTCCCACCATTCCCCACACCACCCACCACCTTCTACCACTCAATATGTAAGATAGGCAAAATAAAAAAATGATGGAGTTTTTTTGACATCATAATATGATTTCTTTTGTGATCAGGTGGTCAAAAGCTACTACAAGAGTTATGTGAAGGATGTGCTTCTAAGGGTCATTACATTATCACGGGTGGCACATAATGAGGATTCTATGGTCTTTGTTTGGGAGCTCATAAATGAACCTAGATGTCCAATCCAAGTTTGGTCAAGAAAGAGACCTCAGCTTGGATTCAAAAGTGAAAGTAAAAGTGAAAAAAGGTAAATGAGTGTTGCCGCCAAACATTCGTGATGATAGGGCCTTAAGTGTCTATTTTTGAGGATTTAATTCAAAGCTGGTGGAGTACCATATTTGACCTATCCCTCCATCTTTGGGGCAGTCAATCGGTGCATATTCAGTGAATGTGGGGAATCGCAGGGCCCTCTTGGCCTATGGAAGCCTATAAAAGCAATGAAGTAGTACTTACTAGGGGGCTTATTTTCCGGCAACTATTTTGGTCCTCTCTTTGCACCCTGTGGCTACAAGCCTACTGTAGGAGTTCACTCTGTGGTGAAGATACAAGGCGTGGGCTTCCCAGTGGAGGGTTGTAGCTCAGTGATGAGTAGCACATTGACACATTTACACACACATACACATGCATACAGACACACCTCTCTCTCTCTCTCTCTCTCTCTCTCTCTCTCTCTCTCTCTCTCTCTCTCTCTCTCTCTCTCTCTCTCTCTCTCTCTCTCTCTCTCTCTCTCTCTCTCTCTCTCTCTCTCTCTCTCTCTCTCTCTCCCTCCCTCTCTCTCTCTCTCTCCCTCTCCCTCTCCCTCTCCCTCTCCCTCTCTCTCTCTCCATACTGACACACACATACACACATAGACACACATACACACATAGACACACACACATAGACACATACACACACACACATTGACACATTTACACACATACACATGCATACAGACACCTCTCTCTCTCTCTCTCTCTCTCTCTCTCTCTCTCTCTCTCTCTCTCTCTCTCTCTCTCTCTCTCTCTCTCTCTCTCTCTCTCTCTCTCTCTCTCTCTCTCTCTCTCTCTCTCTCTCTCTCTCTCTCTCTCTCTCTCTCTCTCTCTCTCTCTCTCTCTCTCTCTCTCTCTCTCTCTCTCTCTCTCTCTCTCTCTCTCTCTCTCTCTCTCTCTCCCTCCCCCTCCCCCTCCCCCTCTCTCTCCCCCTCCCCCTCTCTCTCTCTCTCTCTCTCTCTCTCTCTCTCTCTCTCTCTCTCTCTCTCTCTCTCTCTCTCTCTCTCTCTCTCTCTCTCTCTCTCTCTCTCTCTCTCTCTCTCTCTCTCTCTCTCTCTCTCTCTCTCTCTCTCTCTCTCTCTCTCTCTCTCTCTCTCTCTCTCCCTCTCTCTCCCTCTCTCTCTCTCTCTCTCTCTCTCTCTCTCTCTCTCTCTCTCTCTCTCTCTCTCTCTCTCTCTCTCTCTCTCTCTCTCTCTCTCTCTCTCTCTCTCTCTCTCTCTCTCTCTCTCTCTCTCTCTCCCCCTCTCCCCCTCCCCCTCTCCCTCTCCCTCTCTCTCTCTCTCTCTCTCTCTCTCTCTCTCTCTCTCTCTCTCTCTCTCTCTCTCTCTCTCTCTCTCTCTCTCTCTCTCTCTCTCTCTCTCTCTCTCTCTCTCTCTCTCTCTCTCTCTCTCTCTCTCTCTCTCTCTCTCTCTCTCTCCCCGCCCGTAGACCTGCCACCCCCTCCTACTCTCGCCTGTAGCCCCTGCAGCCCACCCTCCCGCGCTTCACTATCTCCCCCACCCACAACCCCCGCCATCCCCTCCTACTCCCGCCCGCAGCCCTCGCAGCCCACCCTCTCGTGCTTCCCTCTCTCCCCAACCCGCAGCCCCTACCACCCCCTCCTACTCCCACTCGTAGCCCCCGCAGCCCACCCTCCCGTGTTTCCCTCCCCCACCCGCAGCCCCCGCAACCCCCACCCGCCCACAGCCCCCACCTCCACCTCCTACACCCACCCGCAGCCCCCGCAACCCCCGTCGCCCAGAGCCCTGCCTCCCCCTCCTACACTCGCCCGTAGCCACCCCCCCCCCATCCACTCCTACCTCCGCCCACAACCCCCGCCTCCCCCTCCTACACACGCCCAGAGCCACCCCCTACCCACTCCTCCTACCCCTCCCTATAGCTCACTACCCACACCCCCCACCACTCCCCACACCACTCCCACCATCCCTCCATCCCTCCATTCCACCATCCCACCATCCCTCATCCCTCCATCCCACCATCCCTCCATTCCACCATCGCTCCGTCCCTCCATCCCACCATCCCTCCATTCCACCATCCCACCATCCGACCATCCCTCCATCCCACCATCCCTCCATCCCACCATCCCTCCATCCCACCCTCCATCCCTCCATTCCACCATCCCACCGTCCCCCATCCCACCATCCTGCCATCCCACCATCCCTCCATCCCACCAACCCTCCATTCCACCATCCCTTCATCCCGCCATCCCTTCATCCCGCCATCCCTCCATCCCACCAACCCTCCATTCCACCATCCCTTCATCCCGCCATCCCTCCATCCCACCATCCCTCCATTCCACCATCCCTCCATCCCACCGTCCCCCATCCCACCATCCCTCCATTCCACCATCCCTCCATCCCTCCATCCCACCATCTCCATCCCTCCCCACACCACCCACCACCTCCCACCACTCCCCACACCACCCATCCCTCCATCCCACTATACCTCCATCCCACTATCCCTCCATCCCACCATCCCTCCATCCCACTATCCCTCCATTCCACCATTTATCCATCCCAATATCCCTCCATTCCACCATCCCTCCATCCCACCATCCCTCAATCCCACCGTCCCCCATCCCTCCATCCCACACCATCCCTCAATCCCTCCATCCCACCATTCCCCCATCCCTCCATCTCCATCCCACCATCCCTCCCCACACCACCCACACCACCCACCACTCCCCACACCACCCACACCTCCCACCATTCCCCACACCACCCACCACCTTCTACCACTCAATATGTAAGATAGGCAAAAAAAAATAATGATGGAGTTTTTGTGACATCATAATATGATTTCTTTTGTGATCAGGTGGTCAAAAGATACTACAAGAGTTATGTGAAGGATGTGCTTCTAAGGGTCATTACATTATCACGGGTGGCACATAATGAGGATTCTATGGTCTTTGTTTGGGAGCTCATAAATGAAACTAGATGTCCAATCCAAGTTTGGTCAAGAAAGAGACCTCAGCTTGGATTCAAAAGTGAAAGTAAAAGTGAAAAAAGGTAAATGAGTGTTGCCGCCAAACATTCGTGATGATAGGGCCCTAAGTGTCTATTTTTGAGGATTTAATTCAAAGCTGGTGGAGTACCATATTTGACCTACCCCTCCATCTTTGGGGCATTCAATCGGCGCATATTCATGTTGGTGCATTTCAAGCCTTCACACTTGGCTTGGAACTTTGGAAGATTAGCTTGGACAAATTTCATCAAGGCTTCACTTGAAGGAAATGGCATAGGAACCCATACCTATGATTTACTACTTTTACTTCCATTGTAAAAGTCTTAGTGACTTGGCATCTACATAAAATCACTTACCTACTTGATTAGTCGTGGAAATTGAATGATGTAAATGGAGAGAATATCTCCATAATTTTAGAAGAGAGATTCTAGGGAGCTTAGATTTGAATTTCAAATTCAAATGATCATCCTAGTCATATAAAAGTGAAGAACAAAAACTCGCGGTTATGCTAGTCTCATAGAGCTCACTCCCTGAGGCATTCTACTGTTGTAACTTTGTGTGTGTTAGCGCTACTCCATAGCCTACACCACAATACCTAATTTAGCTATGCTTGTCATGCTAATGAGATTGTACAAACACATTAATCAATAGAAGTATACACATTCACTATCTCTGTTGTCTCTGAGTCATCATCTCCAAGTCTGTCAACTTCTGAGGAGCATATCTCAGGATCTACTGAACCAAATCAAGTGATTCAAAGACATTGGAACCAGCTCTAAGCATACTACATGCCTACAAAATCTCAAGGCCAAAGGATCAGCCATCTCGGAGAAATCTCGCTCGAAGTGCACACTGGTCTGTGTCTGCAGGATTCCTAAAAAGTCGGGGGTACATATATTTTTGCTAAACATCTTTCTCTGAGTATAGTCCATCATTTTATCTCATTCCACTTTCAAATGGTAGCTTGTTAAGCTAATTTAATATGTCCAGAAGGAATTAGATCAATTGTAAGTGTGCTGGTCATACTGAGTGAAAGACTGAGCAGGTATCAAGACCAAAATAGAAAGTTTTCAAGTCTAGTGAAATACAAACTTATCTGTTTTGATCTAATCATTACTCAAACCTTTTCCAAAGTACATAGAGCATATTTTGGTATCATTTGGAAGCTCAAGGAGTCTAATAATCATATCTGGAGTCACTGAGGGCTGGTGCAAAGCAGGATTAGCAGCATCTACTCAATCTTCTGAGTGCATCCAACCATCACTCCCAACAGTGGTATCAGAGCAAATAAGGTAAACATGGGAGATGGTTTTCCTTCATTCATTGACAAATTGGACAGGAACAATTACCAAGCTTGGTCATTGAGAATGAAGACCTATCTACAAGGAAGAAGCTTATTTGGATACATATCAGGAGATGAGGAACTGCCCTCATTCAAAGCTAGAGGACTACCCACCAAGGATGAACAAGAGAGACTCAACCAATGGTGTGCAAAGGATGCTTTGGCAAGGTCCTACCTTCTTAACTCTATATCTGATTTCCTTTTACCTCATATAAGGAACTGTAAGACTTCCCAAGAGACTTGGGAAACTCTGTCAACATATTTCTCTTCCAACACAAGGGCCAGGAAGAATCAACTGTGGATTTAATTCACAACCCTTAGGAAGCAGCCCAAGCAATCAGTCTCAGAGTATGTGACAAAGATTAAAGATGTGGCAGACCAATTAGCAAGCATTGGAGAGGAGATTGAAGAGGAGCAAATAGTCAGGCAAGTAACAAATGGACTCAAGGCAGATGATAAGTGGGAAAGTTTCACCACTGCAATGGACCTCTACATGGATATGCATACCCCAGATCTCACAACACTCATGGGCCAACTATTCACACATGAAGCAAAGTTTACAAAGGCAGGAGATCAATCAAAAGGTAACAACCCCTCTGCTCTATATACTGATAAGAAAATTAAGGATAAAAGTAAAGGGAAGAAGCAGGAAGAAGAAGGCTCTACCTCCCAAGCTAATTATGCAGGGAGAGGTAGATCTTCAAGAGGAAGAGGCAGAGGAGGTAAGTCAGGTAGGGGGAGACCCTACAACTCATCACCATGCAACATTTGTGGATTGTCCAATCATACCACAGATAAATGCTACAAGAACTACAAGAATCAGAGAGGAAGAGGCTACTCAAGAGGTGGATACTCTCAAGTGAGAGGCAGGTTCAACCAACACCAAGGCTACAATGGATACAACAATCAATACAACAACAATTACAACCACAACCACAATGGTAACTATCAAGGTGGATTCAGAAATAGAAGGGATTATAACAACTACACAGAGGAGCAAGATGACTCCCTATTGATCATGAATATGACCTCCAAGGCAGGTACAAATGATGATCATTTATTTTATATTGACTCAGGATGTTCTAATCATCTAGCTGGCAATGTGGCACTACTCTCTGATTTGGAAGAACCCAAGGGCAAACATCAGGTACAAACAGGTGATGATACTAAACACTTTGTTGTTAAGATTGGAAATGTGAAGACATGTGATGGTAACCAGAACCTATTGAGCAGGGTACTCTATGTACCAACTATCACCAAGAATCTAATGAGTATTGGTCAGATTGTGGAGAAAGGGTTGCAGGTCAGGTTCACTCAACATGGACCATATGTGGAGGACCCAAGACATGGATTCAGAAGGATAGCCAAGGGGGAGAAATCAGGTAGATTGTTTACTTTTGAGCTAGAAGACACCAAGAACATTGCTTTGTATAATTACAAGGATCAAACACTTTCAGAGTTAGAAATATGGCACAAGAGGTTAGGGCACATAGGTGAAAGAACCCTAAAGCAAATGTGCAGGGATCAATGTGTGCTTGGGATACCTAATGTATCCAAGCAACACATGATTTACAAGTGTGGAGCATGTCAGTTTGGTAAGTCTCACAGGTTGCCCTATTCAAGGAAAGGTTTCATGCATGAAGACTACCTAGACTTGGTACACACAGATGTTTGGGGACCTAGCAAGGACCCTTCCATTTCAGGATCAAGGTATTATGTGTCCTTCATTGATGACTATAGCAGATGGACCATCTTATACTTTATGAAGCATAAAGATGAAGTGTTTAATTGTTTCAAGAGGTATCTTGCACTTGTTGAAAACCAAACAGGAAGAAGCTTGAAGAAGCTAAGGTCAGATGGTGGAGGAGAGTACTTCTCCAATGAGTTTGAAGATTTCTTGCAGGAAAGAGGCATCAAAAGGGAGATTACTACAAGGTACTCACCTGAACAAAATGGGGTAGCTTAAAGAAGGAATAGACTCATTGTAGAAACAGCTAGGTCTATGCTTAATGAAAAAAAGTTGCCAAATTATCTTTGGGCAGAGAGTGTATCTACTGCCACCTATCTAATCAACAGGTTGCCATCCAAATCACTTGATGGCATGACACCATATGAAGCTTGGCATGGTAAGAGACCCTCTCTGGATCATTGCAAAATCTTTGGTTGTGTAGCATATGTGCATATTCCCTCACAGGTAAGGGGAAAGCTAGACCCTAAAGCTGAAAAATGTATCTTCATTGGTTATGATTTGAACCAAAAGGGATACAGATTCTACAACCCAACAAACAAAGGCTTCAAGGTAAGCAGAGATGTCATCTTTGATGAGAATGACTCATGGTATGAGAATGAATGCAGGAAGGTTAGTCTACCCTATGATATGGAAGAAGATTTCCCAAAGCTCACCAAGGAGGAACCAATCCAGAAAGAAGACTCAAGCTCAGATGATGATGATACAATTAACCTTGAGGAATTCAAGGCATGGAAGTCCAAAGGAAAGATGAAGATGAAGAAGCTAGAGGATATACCAGAATCCTCAACTCAAGCAATTAGAAGATCTCAAAGAGAAAGCAAGAGACCAATCAGATTTGGGTATGACACATCACTTGTAACTAAACATTCTGTATATCTTGCAAAGGATTTGTTGAATGAAGAACCAGGTACCTATGAAGAAGCAATCACCAAACCAGAATGGAAAGGAGCTATGGATGAAGAAATGGAAGCTCTCAAAGAGAGTGATACTTGGGACTTGGTACCCAAGAAGGACTCTATGAAGGTGATAGGATCCAGATGGATCTACAAGCTAAAGAGAAATTCAGATGGTACAATAAACAGGTACAAAGCTAGGTTGGTAGCCAAGGGTTTTGCACAAACCCAAGGCATTGATTATGAGGAGACATTTTCTCCTGTGGCCAAAATGCCAACTATTAGAATATTGGTGAGTGTAGCTGCATCCAAGAATTGGAACATGTACCAATTAGATGTCAAGAATGCTTTCTTGAATGGATGGATATATGAAGAAGTCTACATGTCACAACCACCTGGCTATGAAGACCCCAAGAAGGTAAATTATGTTTGTAAATTGAAGAAGGCTCTATATGGATTGAAGCAGGCACCTAGAGCATGGAATTACAGGTTGACAACCTACCTCCAAGACCAAGGATTTGTGATGAGTAAAGCAGACACTTCTCTATTCATAAAGAGGAGTAGTACAGAGGTAATCTACTTGTGTGTTTATGTTGATGACATCATCATTACAGGTAATGATGTAAATGGGATTAGACATATCAAAGGACAGATAATGAAAGAATTCAAGATTAATGATCTTGGATTATTGAAGTACTTCTGTTAGCCCACAATTTGGTTGGTTTTTAATGAACTAATGTGGTTCTATTTGGCAGGAAATTTGTTTGATTTCAGGTATTGAAGAATGAATTTGATAATTGATGAATACTGACGTGAAAAGGAAATTAGAAGCGGCTTGTTTCAAGGGGAAATGCTTTCTTATCAGCCATCAAATACAATCGTTTGACTGATTTCGGGAATTTGATCTTCGAGACCCCACCAAAAAAGAATTCAGAGATGTGGAGGGTTGTGTGGTCTATTTTCAATTGGAGGGATTGGAACCTTTATGGGGGCATTTGTACAAGAAGCATTATCCACCGACTCTGACTGATGAAGTGTGGAGAGTAGAGAAAATTGGCAAAGATGGGGCTTATCATAAAAGGCTTTCAGAATACCAGATCAATACTGTGAAAGACTTATTATCAATGTATTCAATCGGGCCCTCAAAACTTCGTGAGATTTTTGGAACGACAATGTCCACAAAAACGTGGGATTCAATCATTGAGCATGCAAAGACGTGCTTGCTGAATGATACCAAATTTATATATTATCCCAATGAAAACCCTATGATTGGTGTGCGTACGCGATAGTGGCGCCCTTCTTATCTTATCCACGAAGCTAGATGTGGGGGGGGTTCTTCCTCGTTTTTTGTGTGTTTGCGCAGGAAAAAAGACGGGGGCAGCAGGAACTCGAAGGGAGGGCAGACGGTGCTTATCTCTATCTCTCTTGAATTCAGGCGCACATAGCCTGCTGGCCTGTCAAGGTGTTAGAGGAAAAGTACAGAGAAGGGGGCGGATGAGCGTGGACTGAGGGGGGGGCTCGTAGATGAAGAAAAAACTGAGCTCCGCTGGGCGGAATCAACGATCTGTGGAAGGATGGCTAGAGGGAACTATGAAAAAGGGCAGAGAGCTACGCTGCTTGGAAGGGGGGGACAACCAAAGATTTGAGGTCTGAACAAGAGGAATTCTCCTGAGTCATTCCTGTGCTATTAGCCAAAAGTTGCAATGAAGTTTGGATTTCACGTGATTTGACAAGGTGAGAGCCTCAGCTTACGCTCTTCACTGTAGATAAGAAATAAATGCTTGTGTAATCTCAGAGATGAAGAGAAAATTGCAGGCTACGAGTTTATAAGCTGCTGCTACAGTGAATTTCATATGATAAAACTGATGAATTCCTTTCTTACGTTGAATCTTTTATATAAGTTTGATGAAAACTAATTGTTTAAAAAAGGACAAATGAGCGCAGTTTGAGTGGCATTTTACTTCGTCTTGGTGCGCGATTGCTGATTTTTGGCGGGCTACCCTCAGGGCTATGAAAGTTGAAGGTGATCTTAGAAGGATTATCAGATATCATATTTTCTATTAACGAGCAGTCATGTGCTTGTGAGGATAGGATAGCGTGAAGACATGGGAATGATAGGATTTGGGGGAGAAAGGTGGGTTCGTCATTTTGTATTGCAATTTGCAAGGGATTGTTTCAGTCTAGTTGATGAATGTCTAATGGCATGATAACCCATCAATATCTGTGCATGCTAGTTTTTGTATTACAGAATGCCTCTCAAGCTGCAGCTTGATGAGCTGCGAATGTATTGAAACAGCTGAGAGTGATGTTGGTTCTAATGTAAGAAATAGATTGGGTTTGATATTTGGGCACTCTAATGTTCAAACTACACAGATCTGTCTCGCTTATAATTGAAGTCATCCATGGAAAACTGCATTCAGCTTTTTACTGCAGGGATAACATGATTGTTGTTTCTAATCTTATACCATGAATTTCAGATTTTAATTGATAAAGGATTCTTGATGAAGTAATTTTATCATTGTTGAATTCCTCATAGCCATGTATGTTTGTATGGTACAATTCAAGTACAGGAGGTTGATTTTAGCCTGTTGTCTGCTATCGCTTTGCTCTTGCTTACACGCTCTTTGGTCTAACTAACTTTCTATGGTTCTTTACCCCAAAACAATGGAATAAATTTGAGTAGGAAGATCTAAATACATAAGGAAATGCTCAGAACAAATTATGTTTTCGTGATTGAGTGGGCATTGCGATCTTGTCGCTTACACACTATGCAACCTTGGGGTTACCAATCATCATGCAATATCAGTGACAAATAATGTTTTGGATGTATCTAAAAGTGTCATTTAGTTTATGTTGAGAATGCCCATTTTTTATGTTTTTGGTCTCTGCAGAAATCGGACTCGTTAAAGAAAATCCATCTGACTTCATATCATTAGTTAAAGAGCTCGACAATCCAGGAGAGATCCACAACATCAAGAACCCATCATTTTGGTGCGTTTGCCGGGAACCATATGAGCTAGTGCATAGCCATAAGAAGAATCCATTGCGAGATAATTATGGGCTCTAGGTAATCCAATTGGACCGATTCCGAGGGGTTTGAACAAAATAAAGTCTCGTATAATCACTTTTTCCTTGGGCTTAGGAACACATCATTTTGGTGCGTTCGCCGGGAAGCATATGAGCTAGTATATATACAAAAGGGAGATTCCTCGAGGGGTAATTATGGGCTCTAGGTAATCCAATTGGATCGATTCCGAGGGGTTTGAACAAAATAAAGTCTCGTATAATCACTTTTTCCTTGGGCTTAGGAACTTAACATTTTGGTGCGTTTGCCGGGAATTGGCTTAGCACATCTCATCGAGAGTGCTACGAGTTCGCTTGGTGCCCCAATCGTGTGGCAGAGCCAAGTCGATCCCAAATTGGCTTTGACCTTCATGAAAGAAATGGCCCAACAAGAGCAAGCATGTGGGTTGGAGAATGCCAATATGAGGCAACCGAATTTTGGACAAAATAGGAAATGGATAGATTCTCATCCGACCATGAGACATCATGTGAACCAAAGGTGGCGATTTGGCCCGATATCAAATTATGTGAGATGCTGGTGTTGCGAGCAGATTGGGCATATAGCCAAATATTGCCCTCGTGTATGCACCCCGTTGGATTTTGTCCCCACATGTGAGGACTGTGGGAAAAAGAGACTATGCGAGCACATGTGTGGCTCAAAAGAGGTGACTGGCGTAAAGGTCGCAACGAATCAGTCTGATAGGTGTTTATCCTCTTTGTATGTGGAAGTTGACAAGGGTGGAGTTACTTCGTCGACGGAGACTGCGAGGGCAAGTGAAAGCAAGAACACTGGATCTCCGGATCGAGACTTGGTAGAACTTGTGAAGAGCTTGGAATGTCAAGTCAATTGGTTGCATGTGGAGCGAGATAACGAGAGGATCAAAATAGCGAAATTAGAGGAAAATCAAGTGAAAATGGCGGAGGTCCTAGGAACTTGGGAAAAGCAAGTACGAATGTTGAAAAATGAAAACAAGGAGTGGAAAAGAGTAAACAAAAGCTGGAGGCAAGATCTTGTGAAGCCCGAGAGTGAAAACGTGGTCTAAGACTTGAGATCCGGTTTGATGGTAGCCGACTGCTTTGGAGTTGCGATCGAAGAAGAGCTCTCAAGAGACGAGGATGACCTAATGAGGAGAGTCGAAGGAATGGAGCATGAAATCGAGAAGGTACAAAGCATAATCCATAGATACAGTGATCAAGCGGGTAAGGCATGTGACGAGTTCCACCTGGAGTTAGCAAGAATGAAAAGTGCCCAAGCAGAGAGCGATGAGAAAATGAGACGTGTAGAGAAAGAGAATGCAAGGCTGAGTAGCAAGCTCGGTAGGTGGATGAATCAGAAAGACGACGAGATGCGAGGGCAAGTGGAGGATCCGAAAGTAGGTAGAATAGAGGAAGAGCTAAAAGTGATGTTGGACAAGTTAGAGGCGATAGGCGTGGAGTTAGAAAAGGCGAAGGAGTTGTCGAAAAAAGTGGATGATCTGGAAGTAGAAAATATGAGTAGAATCTGGGAGGAGAGGTCGATTCGAGAAGAGGTTGAAAAGTTGTCTGGCCAAGTCGGGAGGAGCGAGGAGGTTCCTTTGGAAATAGAAAGAAAGATGAGCCATTTAGAAGAGGAGAAGAAGAAAATGTGGGTTCGGTTCCATCAAGTGGATGATGAGATTTTTCGACTCCAAGGCAGTGATGAGCGAAAAGAAGAAGGGATGAGGGACTTAGCAGTGAAGCTTGAGACATTGAGGAGTGTAGTAATGAATGGTGGCCTTCCAGACCGTATCGCCTGGCTAGAGGACAATATCAGCAAGCTGTCGAATTATGTGGAATCTCTGCGAGGCAGAGGATGGAGATGAAAAAGAAAAAGATGATATGATGGATGCCGGTGAGGACGGCTTGAGTTTGATTAGGGTTTGCTTTGTGGATTGCGAGTCAAAGATGTGAGGACGGGTGGACCAAGTCTGTTGTACGCTTAGGACTGAAGTGACACTTTCATAGGTTTCAGGTCGACGAGGTGGTTAGTATGTGCAGGTTTTGCGAGGACGAGTTGACCATGGCATTAGTGGCTGGATTTTGGCTTGAGTGGCAGCAGAGAAGAGATATGTCTCATTGGGATGTCCACGAGGGGATATATGTGTGTGTGTGTGTGTCGTGATTGGTTGGCTTGGGAAAAAGTCCTTTCTTTTGTCTCCTAATTCTCGAGATGCGGGAATGAAAAAAAAAATAGAAAATGAGAAAAATTATATGTTTATGTATGTGTGCATGTGGCTACGCGCCTATGTGGGCTGATAGGTGGGTGGACCCACTTTGGCCGGGTGGTCAAAGCCACGAACCGATGTCGGTTTCGCATAGGCCTAGCTCTCTGTGTGTCGCGCATTGCGTTGGGTTGGTAGATGGGTGGAACAAACTCGATCGGGTGGTCGAATCCACGAGTCGCATCCAGCTTCGGCGTAGGCCGGCAAGTGTGAGTAAATATGTGAAAAAAATTGATGAAAAAAAAAAAAAAAATTGTGAAAAAAATGAATGAGAAGAATTCCTCGCTCGAGGGGAGACAGAAGAGAGGTGAGAGAGCATGATGCTCGGATGGGAATATATGTGTTTGTGTTGTGGGGATTTGGGTTATGTGTGGGCTCCCGATGAAACATGTCAAATTGAAGCTTAAGCTCGGCTAGGGTTTTGGTTGTGATGTGTCTATGGAAAGCTTGGACTTGAGGAATCCAATCGTGCTAGTTGCATTGTTTGTCTGCAAACCTTCCAGAAGCGTTCAGTTTGGCTCTTAGGTGGTATGACAACTTGTGAAGTTCGGAATCGCGTCAACGATAAGTGATCTTGTTAGAGTGAGCTCGTGTTAGACTTGAGTGGTCTTTGTCGTGTGTCCAAGAGGTGTGGTGGTGACCAAGCATAGGATCTGATCGATGAACAAAAGAGCACAGAGTAGATGAAAAGGTAAGTGGGAATAGAAAACCCTAGGTGGGAAGGAAATGGGAAATTGGCAAGAGAACTCGGTCAGAAATGAGACAAAGGAATCAGCAAAACGATCGTGAAACCGGGAAAAGTATCGAAAACGGAACTCGGAAATGGTTTTTGATGGTGTGTGTAGAAAGTGTGTTGATATGTGGAGTAGAGATTCATGACGTGTTGAACGAACAGTCTAGAAGAGTGACGAGAGGGAATGTGGACATGTCTTCTGTTTGCATGTATGTATGTTGTTCGTGACGAGAATGCATGTGTGATGCGAGATCGTGATGCGTGTGTTGAGTATACATGTGTGATATGGATGATTGATATGGATGTTTCTCATTTTGGTAGTAGATGTGGTGTTTGATGAAAAATGATCTAATATGTTTTAATGAAGTTTGCAGATAGGTAGACATGGCGGTGAAGATGCGAGACGATGGACAAAGATGGTAAGTAGAATGATTGGATTTTGGTACTGACCAACGATTGTATGAGTATGATTGCAGGTGCTACATTGAGGAAGAAGAGAATAGGCATGCAAGGTAAAGATTTGTATTTGATTGAGTGATGAGCACATGTTGGATGATTTGATTGCAGGTAGCATATCGCTCGTCGAGGACGACTTCGCAATTAAGAAGAGGGGAGTATGTTAGCCCACAATTTGGTTGGTTTTTAATGCACTAATGTGGTTCTATTTGGCAGGAAATTTGTTTGATTTCAGGTATTGAAGAATGAATTTGATAATTGATGAATACTGACGTGAAAAGGAAATTAGAAGCGGCTTGTTTCAAGGGGAAATGCTTTCTTATCAGCCATCAAATACAATCGTTTGACCGATTTCGGGAATTTGATCTTCGAGACCCCACCAAAAAAGAATTCAGAGATGTGGAGGGTTGTGTGGTCTATTTTCAATTGGAGGGATTGGAACCTTTATGGGGGCATTTGTACAAGAAGCATTATCCACCGACTCTGACTGATGAAGTGTGGAGACTAGAGAAAATTGGCAAAGATGGGGCTTATCATAAAAGGCTTTCAGAATACCAGATCAATACTGTGAAAGATTTATTATCAATGTATTCAATCGGGCCCTCAAAACTTCGTGAGATTTTTGGAACGACAATGTCCACAAAAACGTGGGATTCAATCATTGAGCATGCAAAGACGTGCTTGCTGAATGATACCAAATTTATATATTATCCCAATGAAAACCCTATGATTGGTGTGCGTACGGGATAGTGGCGCCCTTCTTATCTTATCCACGAAGCTAGATGTGGGGGGGGTTCTTCCTCGTTTTTTGTGTGTTTGCGCAGGAAAAAAGACGGGGGCAGCAGGAACTCGAAGGGAGGGCAGACGGTGCTTATCTCTATCTCTCTTGAATTCAGGCGCACATAGCCTGCTGGCCTGTCAAGGTGTCAGAGGAAAAGTACAGAGAAGGGGGCGGATGAGCGTGGACTGAGGGGGGGGCTCGTAGATGAAGAAAAAACTGAGCTCCACTGGGCGGAATCAACGATCTGTGGAAGGATGGCTAGAGGGAACTATGAAAAAGAGCAGAGAGCTACGCTGCTTGGAAGGGGGGGACAACCAAAGATTTGAGGTCTGAACAAGAGGAATTCTCCTGACTCATTCCTGTGCTATTAGCCAAAAGTTGCAATGAAGTTTGGATTTCATGTGATTTGACAAGGTGAGAGCCTCAGCTTAAGCTCTTCACTGTAGATAAGAAATAAATGCTTGTGTAATCTCAGAGATGAAGAGAAAATTTCAGGCTACGAGTTTATAAGCTGCTGCTACAGTGAATTTCATATGATAAAACTGATGAATTCCTTTCTTACGTTGAATCTTTTATATAAGTTTGATGAAAACTAATTGTTTAAAAAAGGACAAATGAGCGTAGTTTGAGTGGCATTTTACTTCGTCTTGGTGCGCGATTGCTGATTTTTGGCGGGCTACCCTCAGGGCTATGAAAGTTGAAGGTGATCTTAGAAGGATTATCAGATATCATATTTTCTATTAACGAGCAGTCATGTGCTTGTGAGGATAGGATAGCGTGAAGACATGGGAATGATAGGATTTGGGGGAGAAAGGTGGGTTCGTCATTTTGTATTGCAATTTGCAAGGGATTGTTTCAGTCTAGTTGATGAATGTCTAATGGCATGATAACCCATCAATATCTGTGCATGCTAGTTTTCGTATTACAGAATGCCTCTCAAGCTGCAGCTTGATGAGCTGCGAATGTATTGAAACAGCTGAGAGTGATGTTGGTTCTAATGTAAGAAATAGATTGGGTTTGATATTTGGGCACTCTAATGTTCAAACTGCACAGATCTGTCTCGCTTATAATTGAAGTCATCCATGGAAAACTGCATTCAGCTTTTTACTGCAGGGATAACATGATTGTTGTTTCTAATCTTATACCATGAATTTCAGATTTTAATTGATAAAGGATTCTTGATGAAGTAATTTTATCATTGTTGAATTCCTCATAGCCATGTATGTTTGTATGGTACAATTCAAGTACAGGAGGTTGATTTTAGCCTGTTGTCTGCTATCGCTTTGCTCTTGCTTACACGCTCTTTGGTCTAACTAACTTTCTATGGTTCTTTACCCCAAAACAATGGAATAAATTTGAGTAGGAAGATCTAAATACATAAGGAAATGCTCATAACAAATTATGTTTTCGTGATTGAGTGGGCATTGCGATCTTGTCGCTTACACACTATGCAACCTTGGGGTTACCAATCATCATGCAATATCAGTGACAAATAATGTTTTGGATGTATCTAAAAGTGTCATTTAGTTTATGTTGAGAATGCCCATTTTTTATGTTTTTGGTCTCTGCAGAAATCGGACTCGTTAAAGAAAATCCATCTGACTTCATATCATTAGTTAAAGAGCTCGACAATCCAGGAGAGATCCACAACATCAAGAACCCATCATTTTGGTGCGTTTGCCGGGAACCATATGAGCTAGTGCATAGCCATAAGAAGAATCCATTGCGAGATAATTATGGGCTCTAGGTAATCCAATTGGACCGATTCCGAGGGGTTTGAACAAAATAAAGTCTCGTATAATCACTTTTTCCTTGGGCTTAGGAACACATCATTTTGGTGCGTTCGCCGGGAAGCATATGAGCTAGTATATATACAAAAGGGAGATTCCTCGAGGGGTAATTATGGGCTCTAGGTAATCCAATTGGATCGATTCCGAGGGGTTTGAACAAAATAAAGTCTCGTATAATCACTTTTTCCTTGGGCTTAGGAACTTAACAACTTCTTAGGTCTTGAGTTAGTCTACACCAACTCAGGTATATATATCACTCAAAAGAAGCACGTACAGGATATGGTCAAGAAGGTTGGCTTGCAGGATGCTAAATTATCTACTACTCCAATGGAGGTCAACCTAAAGCTAAGTGCTCATGAAGGGGAAGAAGTCCAAGACATCACAGGATATCAAAGCATGGTAGGTAGTTTGAATTATGCTACCTTGACAAGAATTGACATAGCATATGGAGTTAGTGTGCTAAGCCAATTCATGCACAAACCAAGGGTACCTCACCTAGAGGCAGCAAAGAAAATCTTGAAGTACCTCAAAGGAACTCAGAACCATGGTTTGTACTTTCCTTATACATCAGATATTGACATTAAAGTATATTCAGATGCAGATTGGGCAGGATGCAAGGATGATAGGAGAAGCATATCAAGCTACATTTGTTTTGCAGGAGATAAGCCTATTTCTTGGTCAGCCAAGAAACAACCTACAGTGGCATTATCATCCACTGAAGCAGAATATAGAGGGCTTGCCGATGCCACTCAAGAAGCTATCTGGTTGAAGCTCTTGTATACAAAGTTAGGTCTATACACTAGATCTCCAATTATCTTTGGAGATAACACAAGCTCTCTTCACCTTGCAGCTAATCCAATATATCATGCCAGAACCAAACACATAGAGGTTCATTACCACTATGTGAGAGAGAAGTTGCTTAGTAAAGACATTCAATTGACATATGTGTCTACTAATATGCAATGTGCAGATTTACTCACTAAAGCATTGGATGGAAACAAGTTATGCAGATTTAAATCCATGATTGGATTGCAGGATGTGATTGAAGATTAAAGACAAAGACTTAAGCCAAAGTGTTTGGCTTGAGGGGGAGCTGTTGGTGCATTTCAAGCCTTCACACTTGGCTTGGAACTTTGGAAGATTAGCTTGGACAAATTTCATCAAGGCTTCACTTGAAGGAAATGGCATAGGAACCCATACCTATGATTTACTACTTTTACTTCCATTGTAAAAGTCTTAGTGACTTGGCATCTACATAAAATCACTTACCTACTTGATTAGTCGTGGAAATTGAATGATGTAAATGGAGAGAATATCTCCATAATTTTAGAAGAGAGATTCTAGGAAGCTTAGATTTGAATTTCAAATTCAAATGATCATCCTAGTCATATAAAAGTGAAGAACAAAAACTTGCAGTTATGCTAGTCTCATAGAGCTCACTCCCCGAGGCATTCTACTGTTGTAACTTTGTGTGTGTTAGTGCTACTCCATAGCCTACACCACAATACTTAATTTAGCTATGCTTGTCATGCTAATGAGATTGTACAAACACATTAATCAATAGAAGTATACACATTCACTATCTCTGTTGTCTCTGAGTCATCATCTCCAAGTTTTTCAACTTCTGAGGAGCATATCTCAGGATCTACTAAACCAAATCAAGTGATTCAAAGCACATTGGAACCAGATCTAAGCATACTACATGCCTACAAAATCTCAAGGCCAAAGGATCAGCCGTCTCGGAGAAATCTCGCTCGAAGTGCACACTGGTCTGTGTCTGCAGGATTCCTAAAAAGTCGGGGGTACATATATTTTTGCTAAACATCCTTCTCTGAGTATAGTCCATCATTTTATCTCATTCCACTTGCAAATGGTAGCTTGTTAAGCTAATTTAATATGTCCAGAAGGAATTAGATCAATTGTAAGTGTGCTGGTCATACTGAGTGAAAGACTGAGCAGGTATCAAGACCAAAATAGAAAGTTTTCAAGTCTAGTGAAATACAAACTTATCTGTTTTGATCTAATCATTACTCAAACCTTTTCCAAAGTACATATAGCATATTTTGGTATCATTTGGAAGCTCAAGGAGTCTAATAATCATATCTGGAGTCACTGAGGGCTGGTGCAAAGCAGGATTAGCAGCATCTACTCAATCTTCTGAGTGCATCCAACCATCACTCCCAACAATTCAGTGAATGTGGGGAATCGGCAGAGCCCTCTTGGCCTATGGAATCCTATAAAAGCAATGAAGTAGTACTTACTAGGGGGCTTATTTTTTGGTAACTATTTTGGTCCTCTCTTTGCACCCTGTGGCTACAAGCCTACTGTAGGAGTTCACTCTGTGGTGAAGATACAGGGCGTGGGCTCCCAGTGGAGGGTTGTAGCTCAGTGATGAGTAGCACCTTCTTTAATGTCAATCCGGGAAGACATGAGGATGGTATGAAGACCTCGAGCAAGTGAAGGCACAAATGTGTGAGTGAGAAGCACACAAAAATGCACACACATACACATACGCGCACACACGGCAAGAACAAAGAGAGTAAGACAATGGAATCACTCCTATTATAACCAAGTTCTCATACAAGCTCAAAACTACAAGAAGCTAGCCCCAAAAATGAGCTCTCTAGCTCTATTTATAGTTTTTGACTAGCTTTGGCCTTGTCCAGACCTAGTGTCCGGCCTAGTTAAAAATTAGGTTCCACGGCTTATTTGAGGGCTCAAATGAGATCTAAAAAATATGAAAATTCGTAGGCAACTACTTCTAAGGCTCCCCAAGCTCGAGGACTCCTCAGCTTGCACAAAATGGAGCTAGAAAAAGATGAAATGGTATTTAAAATGGTTGTTAGTGATGAGAATCACTTTTAAAATGATTTCAGGACCGGAAAAAAATGATGGGATGCCTCAGTGCTAGATCCGCATGTCTGCCCGTACTTGCTTCTTCCCGTATATAGCTCACTACATGCGCCCACAGCCACCCCTCACCCACTCCTAACCCCGCCTATAGCTCACTACCCACATCCCCCACCACTCCCCACACCTCTCCCACCATCCCTCCATCCCACCATCCCTCCATCCCTCCATTCCACCATCCCTCCATCCCTCCATTCCACCATCCCTCCATCCCTCCATTCCACCATCCCTCCATCCCACCATCCCCCATCCCACCATCCTTCCATTCCACCATCCCACCATCGCTCCATCTCTCCATCCCACCATCCCTCCATTCCACCATCCCTCCATCCCACCATCCCACGATTCCTGCACTCCACCAGCCCACCATCCCTCCATCCCTCCATTCCACCATCCCTCCATCCCACCGTCCATCCCTCCATTTCACCATCCCACCATCCCTCCATCCCACCATCCCTCCATCTCCAGAGAGAGCGAGAGAAAGAGAGAGCGAGAGAAAGAGAGAGATCGACACACAGTGTGAAGCCAGGTATGCACACACACATACACATACATATGCTTACACACACTATACACACATAGACACACACACATACACATAGACACACACATACACACACACACATATACACACTAATTTACATACACACATACACATGCATACACACACATGCACATAGACACATGCATACACACACATGCACATAGACACATGCATACACACAAAGACACACACATACACACAGACACACACATACACACATAGACACACACATACACACATAGACACACACACATAGACACATACACTCACACACACACATTGACACATTTACACACACATACACATGCATACAGACACCTCTCTCTCTCTCTCTCTCTCTCTCTCTCTCTCTCTCTCTCTCTCTCTCTCTCTCTCTCTCTCTCTCTCTCTCTCTCTCTCTCTCTCTCTCTCTCTCTCTCTCTCTCTCTCTCTCTCTCTCTCTCTCTCTCTCTCTCTCTCTCTCTCTCTCTCTCTCTCTCTCTCTCTCTCTCTCTCTCTCTCTCTCTCTCTCTCTCTCTCTCTCTCTCTCTCTCTCTCTCTCTCTCTCTCTCTCTCTCTCTCTCTCTCTCTCTCTCTCTCTCTCTCTCTCTCTCTCTCTCTCTCTCTCTCTCTCTCTCTCTCTCTCTCTCTCTCTCTCTCTCTCTCTCTCTCTCTCTCTCTCTCTCTCTCTCTCTCCCTCTCTCCCCCCCCCCTCCGCTCATAGACCCGCCACCCCCTCCTACTCCCGCCTGTAGCCCCTGCAGCCCACCCTCCCGCGCTTCACTATCTCCCCCACCCACAGCCCCCGCCACCCCCTCCTACTCCCGCCCGCAGCCCTCGCAGCCCACCCTCGTGCTTCCCTCTCTCCCCCACCCGCAGCCCCTACCACCCCCTCCTACTCCCACTCGTAGCCCCCGCAGCCCACCCTCCCGCGCTTCCCTCCCCCACCCCCAGCCCCCGCAACGCCCGCCCGCCCACAGCCCCCGCCTCCACCTCCTACACCCACCCGCAGCCCCCGCAACCCCCGTCGCCCACAGCCTTGCCTCCCCCTCCTACACTCGCCCGTAGCCCCCCCCCACCCACTCCTACCCCCGTCCACAACCCCCGCCTCCCCCTCCTACACACGCCCAGAGCCACCCCCCACCCACTCCTCCTACCCCTGCCTATAGCTCACTACCCACACCCCCCACCACTCCCCACACCACTCCCACCATCCCTCCATCCCACCATCCCTCCATCCCACCATTCCACCATCCCTCCATTCCACCATCTCTCCATCCCACCATCCCTCCATTCCACCATCGCTCCGTCCCTCCATCCCACCATCCCTCCATTCCACCATCCCTCCATCCCACCATCCCACCATTCCACCATCCCACCATCCCTCCATCCCACCATCCCTCCATTCCACCATTCCTCCATCCCACCCTCCATCCCTCCATTCCACCATCCCACCATCCCACCGTCCCCCATCCCTCCATCCCGCCATCCCACCATCCCTCCATCCCACCAACCCTCCATTCCACCATCCCTTCATCCTGCCATCCCTCCATCCCACCATCCCTCCATCCCACCAACCCTCCATTCCACCATCCCTTCATCCCGCCATCCCACCATCCCTCCATTCCACCATCCCTCCATCCCACCGTCCCCCATCCCACCATCCCTCCATTCCACCATCCCTCCATCCCACCATCTCCATCCCACCATCCCTCCCCACACCACCCACCACCTCCCACCACTCCCCACACCACCCATCCCTCCATCCCACTATCCCACCATCCCTCCATCCCACTATCCCTCCATTCCACCATCCCTCCATCCCACTATCCATCCATTCCACCATCCCTCCATCCCACCATCCCTCAATCCCACCGTCCCCCATCCCTCCATCCCACACCACCCACCACTCCCCACACCACCCACACCTCCCACCACTCCCCGCACCACCCACCACCTTCTACCACTCAATATGTAAGATAGGCAAAAAAAAATAATGATGGAGTTTTTGTGACATCATAATATGATTTCTTTTGTGATCAGGTGGTCAAAAGCTACTACAAGAGTTATGTGAAGGATGTGCTTCTAAAGGTCATTACATTATCACGGGTGGCACATAATGAGGATTCTATGGTCTTTGTTTGGGAGCTCATAAATGAACCTAGATGTCCAATCCAAGTTTCGTCAAGAAAGAGACCTCAGCTTGGATTCAAAAGTGAAAGTAAAAGTGAAAAAAGGTAAATGAGTGTTGCCACCAAACATTCGTGATGATAGGGCCCTAAGTGTCTATTTTTGAGGATTTAATTCAAAGCTGGTGGAGTACCATATTTGACCTACCCCTCCATCTTTGGGGCAATCAATCGGCGCATATTCAGTGAATGTGGGGAATCGGCAGGGCCCTCTTGGCCTATGGAAGCCTATAAAAGCAATGAACTAGTACTTACTAGGGGGCTTATTTTTCGGCAACTCTTTTGGTCCTCTCTTTGCACCCTGTGGCTACAAGCCTACTGTAGGAGTTCACTCTGTGGTGAAGATACAGAACGTGGGCTTCCCAGTGGAGGGTTGTAGCTCAGTGATGAGTAGCACCTCCTTTAATGTTAATCCGGGAAGACATGAGGATGGTATGAAGACCTCGAGCAAGTGAAGGCACAAATGTGTGAGTGAGAAGCACACAAACATGCACACACATACACACACGCGCACACACGGCAAGAACAAAGAGAGTAAGACAATGGAATCACTTCTATTATAACCAAGTTCTCATACAAGCTCAAAACTACAAGAAGCTAGCCCCAAAAATGAGCTCTCTAGCTCTATTTATAGTTTTTGACTAGCTTTGGCCTTGTCCAGACCTAGTGTCCGGCCTAGTTAAAAATTAGGTTCCAAGTCTTATTTGAGGGCTCAAACGAGATCTAAAAAATATGAAAATTCACAGGCAACTACTTCTAAGGCTCCCCAAGCTCGAGGACTCCTCGGCTTGCACAAAATGGAGCTAGAAAAAGATGAGACCGTATTTACAATGGTTGTTAGTGATGAGAATCACTTTTAAAATGATGTCAGGATTGGAAAAAAATGATGGGATGCCTCAGTGCTAGATTTGCATGTCTACCCGTACTTGCTTCTTCCCGTATAATGCCAACACTCTCCCCCCCCTAGCGTATGTCGTCTCTGACAGACCTTTGCTCGACAGTTTGATCAATGTAGTGCTATAGTATGTCGGTTGCCAGCTCTTGTTCTATGATCCGTAGTCCCTTGACCAGGTCTCTTTGCAAGGCATCCCAATTAACTATGCCAGGCATGTCAGGTTGTGGCGTGGTGTAGAGCTTTGAATGCATTGTTTGTTCGCACGCGAATAATTGTAGGAGATGAGTTGGGCGTGGCGCGAACACTTTTGAGTGTGCTTCCCAAAACCCCGTGGTAAACATGTCATCAAAGGTTTGCTTGAAGCAGGCAGGGAGATATCTTATTCTTGTGTGCCATACATAAGCAACTCGAATACTCGAGGTCGTGCTCATATCATAAAGTAAGTCATAGTTACCATTTATGAAGCGCGGAATCGGTGGCTGGATGTGACGTACATTGCGGAAAGTATTTAATACTACTTGCATCATGTCCAGTATCTTGAGCATCATCTGCGTAGCGACATCAGGCATGGGGTGGAGGCGTGGCATCCAATCTCTGATGATAGCCATCATGTAAGCTATAGTAGGTGTGCCGGTTTGGGGTGCAATGGCGGGGTAATTGAGCCATTCTTTGCAATTGGCATTGTTCTTAACTTTTATGGCAAATGCCTTCCATGATCTTCTGCGTTGCACTGGCCCGAAGCAATTGTTATACTTCAAGTGCATGGGCGCGTGATCCCATGTTCGTAGCATCTCCGGATAGGTCTCCAGTAACTTTTGCCTCCAGGTGGGTTGGTATATGTTCCCTTTGTGGGTGTCCTCTGGAATGTCCTCGGGTTCAAATTGGGTAGCGAAAGTGGGGTACTTGTTGGTTTTGCGTTTGATCTCAATGTTGTAGTCTGCCAACAATACAAAGTATGGCTTATACTATAACTCTGAACTGGTTATCAATCACCTAGGAGCCAAGTGCTTGAAATATTCCGATTGAAGTATGGTCTCCTCCATAGTTTTCATGGCCACCATCTGAGTTGAGATACGCTCCTCATGAGTCACCCCCATCTCTTCTACCTGTTTCATGCATGCCAGAGGGGGTTCCTCGTATGTGTCTTGTCCCTCGTTAGTGGTTGTGCCTCCTGGAAAATGTTGAAGCTCATAAGTATCTTCAAATGTGTCCTCCACTGGAATGGTGATGGCCTCCTCTTCTGTTGGTTGAGCGGGTGGAGAGGGGGGTTGTTCATATTGTAGCAACTGAATCTTTAATTCTGCAATTTGTTGTCGTAGCTCAAGCACCTCATTGGCCGTTGAAGATTCGGGTTCTGGTGAAGTAGCAGCATTGACCATCTCTTTAGGTTCTATTGGGTGTGATGGGAGCACTTGGGATCTTTGTAGTTCTTTGACCTAGTTTGCTAGTTGGTCGTGTGCTTCCAAGAGGGTCGCATAATCTTCCAATACCTGCTACATGTGCTCTGATGGAATGGCTTGGAATTTGGCAGGGTCTATAAGTGCCCGTGGGGTGTTTTCAATGGCTACTTCTAAGTTCTCCTGGTTTTGTTGTTGTAGTCTTCTGTTCTGTTCTTGAGCAGCTGCTAAGTGGTGGTGAAGTAAGACCATGTTTCTTTGTAGTCTAGCATTGCGAGCCAACTGGTCTCTGAGTTGTTCTTTCATAGCCTTACCTGTCTCTGTATACTTGGCTTCAAGCTCTGCATTCGATTGTTATAGGGTGGTAACTTCTTGTTGTAATCCTGCATTACTCAATTCCAAGGCATTGACACGTGCCTGGAGATGGGATGACAGAGTACACAGCTCCTTATTGTTTTCTTCCAATAATCTGCATTCTTGTTTAAGCTGGGCGGCCACTTCGAACATACTGTCTAGTGCCTGACTAAATGAGGTGGATGCAAGGGTAAAGGTGGAAGATGCAAGGGGTCGGGAAATGGGGAAGGGAAAAGTAGATGTTGTGCCTACAGTGATTGGAAATGGTGACGTGAGTGAAGTGAAATGTGATGATGTTGGAACAACAGTGGTGGTAGGTGGTCCTGTGGATGGTGAAATGTCCATGGGATCGGACGTGATTGTGTGTGAAGTGTGAATTGTGAATACTGGAATGGTTGGTGGCGTGTTAGTGGTGGCCGTGAATGTGGGGGAGGTGGGGTGGGAAAGGGGATTTCTATTATAATCATCAAGTTGTTGCATCATATTTACAAGGTTTGCCAAAAATGGAGGTAGGGTGGCTTGAGTTGGTTCTGAGGAGGTTAAGAGGGGTTCAATGGTTTGGGGTTGGGTAAGAGGAAATGTAGTGGTGAAGGGAAATGGGTGTGTTAATGTTTGGGTAGGGCCATGTGGGTGTCCAAGGGCTGGTAGATAAGAAGGGTGATCGATGATGGTTTGTTGGGTGGCAGGGTGACCTATCTGAGGTTCAAAAACTGGGCAAGCAATGATAGAGGTAGGGATAGGTGAGGAGGGAAAAATGGTGGTGTGCGGCATAGGTCCCGTAAGGATGGTTGTGGGTTGTTAAGTAAGGCTAGTGGTGAGGGGTTCTGAGGGCTGGATGGGAGGTGATGGTGGAGATGGTATCTGTATATTTACATCTGGTTCATCACTGTTAGTTGGGCTAGCCATGTGACCATCTTCTTGAGTGGTGGTACAGAGTGAGGTAGAGACTTCCATTTGGATCATCTTTCCCCTTCGTAGTCGCGTATCGATCCTTCGTTGGTCATATTGAGGGGTATTACGATATACCATGGTCCTCATCGCTTCCACGATTTCACAGGTATCTGCCAAAACATTCAATGATTCTACAAAATGAGGGTCTACATTCTTCGCTTGCAGCATCTGGTTCACCAGTGCTCTATTTGCCTCTTCTGACAACTTATGCCTTTTCTGCACTTGCTTGATCGTTTTGTAGAGTTGTTTGAGTTGTGCAGTGTAGGCAGGGGCTTCCTCCTCACTCTCCTCTGGTTCATTCCTCTTCATCTCCTCTTGTTCATGTGTGTCTCCCGCCTGAGTGTGTTCTGCCTCATCCTCCCAATGTACTCTTCGTGTCGCGCTATGTGGTCGTTCTCTCTGGGATGATGATCCTGGACCGTCATTGTCAGAAAAGAATTCACTCTCAGATAAGTGTGTTGTTTGCAAAAATCTCTCAAAGTCGAAGGATGTCTCCTCTCCCAATGTATCCATGGATGCCAGCTCAGCATCCGAGGGTAGTGGAGGGGCTGATGGAGTGGGTTGTACCACGCCCCTTGATTGTGGTCCTTGGAGGTGGATCGTGAAAGGGGCTACTTGTTCTTCCTCTCTACAGGAGGCTTCTATGGTGACCTCGCGAGGAATTAGAACCTGTGAAAGTGATCCACGCATTCTTTTAGTGGGTTGAACCCCTGATTTCCGCCCCTGGAAGAATTCCCACTATGAGTACTCAAGGGCCAGTGCGATCGGCACATCATAGGCAAGGCATCGGTAGATAATTCTTGTAATCACACAACAACCATTCAAAGTAGGCTTTCTCACGCCTCGTTTGCCTGCTTCATATAACTGGTCAAGGATCCACACTAGCATTTTGATAGGTAAGCTCCCAGTCTCCGCTAGGTATAATCCATACCAAATTTTCTTATGAGGCTCTTTGAATCGGTCTTGCGCTGGAAATGCAAAATGTTGAAGACACATTCGCAATGGTATAGCAATGTTCGGGGTGAGAGCACACATTTCTTTCAACTTCTTGAGTTTATTGTTCTTCATAGACTCCGGTATCAAAGGATCTCGATCGGAGGCTACATGGGTGCCATACATCTGAAGGGCCTCCCTGATTAAGGTGATGTTCAACTCAAACTTTTTCATTTCCTCCTTGTTTGATAAAGAGGGCACCAGGAATTTGCCTGAATGATCTTTGTCTCCTGTCGCTTTCAAAGTGGCAATCAAGTAATAGCACCTAAGGAAATCAGGTTTAGGCAGAGATGCACTAAAATAATCCTGTAACCCCGCCTTCTGCCAGATATCTTGAAGAGAAGCTACATTTTGTAATGCTTCAAATTCTCGTGTGAAGAACTAAAAGGTCCACCAAACTCCTCCAAATTCCAACTTGGACTCCCAGATATGATCTGCATCTCCCAAATCTCCTGGCATCTCATTGAAGCAATGAGAATGTCCTTTCACTCTTTCTGTTAGGGCACTAGGTGGATCCGAGATGGGAATTCTTTGCACATTCAGGAACTCTTCAGGCCTCGCTGTCAGTGGAGCCTCCACGGGCATGGTATCCCAATTGTTTTGAGTACTAGGGCCTGTCTGGGAGCTCGTGTCTACTGTTGCCACCATGAAACTTTTGGTGCTTATCTGCTAGAATAAGAAAGGCACATTAGTGTTGCATAGGAAACAGGATGCATTGGTGTTCCCTCCACAATACTAACATGACAATCCAGATGGTTAGTGGTTAGAGGTGAAGTGTTTGTGATAGATTTGAGTGGTGGTTAGTGGTTTATGTCATCCTAGATGCATACTTGGGATATGCAATGTTCTCAGAATGCACCTACCTCATATTGGATGGATTTACAAAATTGGGTCAGGGGGTTTGATACAGGGTTTAAGTCTCCAAACTTTGATTGAGGATTCGTAGCTCTTAGAGCTGATGACAGGGAAAGATTTATGAACTAGATTGTGCTGGATTTGGGACATTTTGGGTACCCATTTCCAGAAATTTCTAGGTTTGACCGAAGGTGTAGCAGTGTGAGGTGTAGGTATCTGTTGTTTGTCAAGAGTACTTGTGAGTGTTGATTTGAGCTAGTGACTGGAGGTGAAGTTATTTGGGCTTGTAAGCAGGCCTTGGGCACCCATATCTGTCTAGCATTAGGGATTGCCTCATTGACCGCTTAGGGACCCAAATAGAAATGGTATGTCTAGATTGTTGCCTAGGGAACTCCTTCATTTTAGTCCTTGACAGTGTGGCTTGCTTGATGCTCTTTTGAGAACCTGCCTCTGGGGCCGTGGTTTTTTCCTTCTTGCGTATCTAGATCTGCTTCATGCCACTAGGTACTCCGTATTGCATAGGTTGGTGCCCCTGCTTCTTGATCATCGGTCTCCTTAGTGTCGTGTGATGCTCAGCTTGCCTTTTTAGAATCTTCTTTGGAACAACTGGGAACTCCTCATTGACTTATGTTCCTTCGGTTAGAGTGAAAATCCTCTGCACCATAGAACTTTGGACAAGAACAGCATTGTTATCTTCATGTGGGTTCCTGGAATATGGGTCTGTCTAATGTTGGAATGAGCGCAAAGATCATCCACATAGACTTCCAAATTTTTCCTCAAGGACTCTTTAAACACGTGGCACATCAGCCTCTGGAATGTTGCAGGTGCATTGGTAAGCCCGAATGGCATTACCCGAAAAGCAAATATGCCCCACTCTATGGCATAAGCCATCTTATGTTGATCTTGCGGTGCAATGGCTACTTGATTATAACCACAGAACCCATCTAGGAAGCTATACACTTCCTTGCCCGCTACCCTTTCTAATAGATGCTCAGTGATAGGAAGCGGATAACTGTCTCTGATAGTGACTGCATTAACCTTCTTCAAGTTGATGCATACATGTAATTTGCCATTCTTTTTGGGCACCACTACAATGGGGGATACCCATTCAGTGTGCTCAATTTCATAGATAAATCCAACTTCAACCAAGCGATCTATCTCTTCTTTGATCTTGGAAGCATAGTTGTCATTGTATGTGTAGGGCTTTTGTTTAGAGGGTCTGGCATCTGAGGTCATGGGGATCGTGTGTGAGTATATTTCAGGGTCTACACCTTTCAGGTCCTTGTAACTCCAAGCAAAAACGTCTCTATATTCCCTTAGCAACGCTATCAACTCTTGCTCTTCTTCTTCTGACAGGTCATGCCCTATGTAGGTGCATCTTTCTTCTCTCTCTTCTATGGCTACCACTATTTTCTTGGTAGTTTCCTTGCTATCATAGGCCTCTCCTGATTGTGCCTCGTGTTTAGGCATTCTTATCATGACTCTCCTATAGTCTATCTCGTATTTTTTAAAGTTTTCAGGGACCTCAAACAAGGACTCTTCCTCTACTGGTATGAATTCTCTCTTCTTCCTTTTCTTTCCTTCCCTCTTAGTGTTCACTTGTGTGGTTAATCTCATATCATTAATGATCTCTTCATGTCTCTGAGGGTGAACTTCTACTTCATAGAGGTATTCTTCATCTGATGCAAAAGGTGGGTCCATAATGATTGACTCTAAGTTGGAGTCACTTGCATCCTCAAATGCATCAGGGCTAGGTTCACATTCTTCTAAAATTTCATCTCCCATGATTGGTTCTATTGAAAATAATGAAATGTCATAGCCATCCTCATCACAGTGCGCTGTCCACTGTTCTTCATTGATGGCTACATCCATTGTTGCTAAAATTTCAGCCCAGCCGTGAGGCTCAAATTCTTCGTCAGGAAAAACTACAGGTGCATAGGCTGGGTCTTGAATTGATCTATGGGTTTCTTTTGCACCTACCTCTCTGGCCTTCTCTCTCTTCTCTTCTTCTACTGCTACCTTACACATCCATAAGTGAGTGTCTTCATGCATCCATGAGGATCCTGATCCTATGGAATGCACTGACTCAGTATCATCTTTGGCTCTATGGATGGGACTCCATTGGATGTGGGGTACATCTCTATGAGAGTAATCCTTGAGATTGACTTTGGTTGTAACACCTAAGTGTTGCAAGTACAAAGAATTGGTTCCCCAATCATGTACCACTTGCAACTACCGCATAAATGGTCTCCCCAAAATCATCTCATAGGCCTGGTTTTTGCTAAAGTCACATATAGCAAATGTATGCTCAAACTCTACACCACATGTAGTGAGAGCTATTCCTTCTAGCAATCCCAAGGGTCTCTCAATATGACCATCGGCCATTTGCAATTTCATTCTCGTCGGCTTGAGTGTTGGCTTGCCCCAACGCTTCCATAGGGAAGTGGTAGCAATTGCAACTCGTGCACCTGAGTCCAAAATTGCTTTGGTTGTGTATTCTTGATGGGTAACTGGGAGATAGGTATTTCCTTCTTCTCCTTCACTCATATCTCCTATCTTATCCAATGGTATTTCTGGCACTGTTCTATGTGATCCTACCTGGGAACGCGATTTCGCTATGTCTGGCACTTGTTTGGCTACGTGTTTCCACACTTCTGGCTTAACTTTGAGTAGCTCTTCTAAAGTGAGGTTGCACTGCACTTTAGTGTTCTTTACCACCTCAATATTCCTAGGTATGATCGAATCTTCGTTTCTTATCATGACCGTGGGTGCTCTCATGCAAGTTGACTTGGTTTCCCATGGGCCTGTGAAATGGGGTAGTTCCTGTAAGGAATCAGACTCAAAGTCTAATCTCTCTTGAGATTGGGCGCTCTCCTGCTCTTCATAAATAGAAGGGATGTCTTGTGGGAATTGATCATGAGCATCATCCACAAGTTCAATGGGAGGAGGTACTTCACTTTCCTTTGCCCATTTCTCTTCTTGAATCTCTCTCAGGAACTCTGGTGAATACCTATTCATAGAAGAAGAGGTTTCTGGTTCAGTGGAGTTAGGCACATAAGCTTCCTGGGGAGGAATGCTTATTCTATCTCTTGCACTCTCCTTAATCTGGGAGGTGACTCCTTTCCCAGACTTTGTAAGTAACCTCTCCAATCTATCTAATAAACCATCGAAATGCAAGGGTGTTCTTGTGGAGCTAGAGCCATTGAACAAGCGACTGGCTTCAAACATGGCTTGCGCCAATTCGACCATCTTAGCACAAAGCTTTGTTCGCTCTATCTCTAGATCGGCTCTAGGGTAACGTTTCTCATGATCTGTCACATTTGGCCCTTCCTAGATTCTGACTTGATATGCTTTAAGCATCATGTCTAGATCCTCAGGAGTGGGATCGGCTAGGACTGATCCTACTCTGGGTGGTGGGTGGGCTACGTGTGGTGGATTAGAAAATTGGCGAATGGCAGGTGATGGGTTGGAGGGCAATGGAAAGGGGTGTGGTGTTGTAGTGTGACAGTGGTTTTGAGATGCGAGTTCACTTATCTTTGCTTTCGTTTCTCTCAAGCTTTCTTCAAGTTCGCTCATTTTCTGTGACCATTGTCTTTTCATACTCTCCCGGCTATCTCTCCAAGCTCTTGTCCTCTTCTTGGTTAGGCTCTCTGTCTCACTAACCTCAGAACTCTTTTCTTGTCCTACTCCTTGGGTTTGCTGCAAGGCTTGAGCTCTAGTGACCACATGCACGGGGGCTGTGGACATTATACTTCCCGTGGAGTCTACCACTAACCCAATGACGTTGATAGGAGTGATTTTTGGTAGCTTATTGGGGTTCTTCGGGCAATCTCGTAAGAGATGCTCTTTCCCACAATCTTGACAAAAGCATTGAATTGTCACTGTTTGGGGTTGTGTAGAGGCAGGCAGTGGACAATCACGAATGAGGTGATCCCCCTGACATCTGAAGCAAGGTCCTGTAGGGAATGGCGGTCGTACCTGCCTAGGTTGAGTTCTAGAGTTGGGGTTTGTGTACATGACATTAGAATACTCAGGCTCCCCACTATTTTCACTTGGGTCCTCATAATAGTATGGCTCGTTATGCTCGGGTGACTGCATGTAGTAAGCCTGTGGGCTGTCAATATGTGTGGAGTCAAAACTATGGTCACTTGGATCACTGTCTGATAGCAACGGTGTGACTCGGACTATGGCTCTGTTCAAATTCTCTTCTACAGCTGTGTACTTTACTGGAATCACATTGGTTGGAGTAGGGGGTTGTTGCACTAACACGGGTTGAGGCCTTTGTTGATTTTGATAGGGTTGTTGTGGTCTACCGTATTGCTGTGGTGGGTACTGATTCTGGTATCTACCCTCTTGTGGATATGGTTGAGGGTAATTTTGCCTGACAGTTTGTTTGTTATAAGGGCAGTCTTGTGCGGTGTGGTTGGTGTACCTTCGCTCTATTGTGCAGTACTGGCTACTAGAATTCACTTGGGGTTGAGCCATAATGGGACATACACTTGCCATATGGTCACCTCCACAAGTATAGCACCGCTTAACTGGGGCAAATCTTGGGATTTCTTTGCTAGAGACTCCTAGTTTTTGAGCTACCTTTTCTACAAGCTCTTCAATGGATGTGGATTGCCCCGACATAAGGCTACTAGAGCTATCCAAATCCTTGTAGATTTTTGATAGCTCCAACTCCTCGTCTAGATTATCCTCAATGTCTATGCACATGCGCACGCATTCTTCTATAGTTTTGGGGTCCTTCAAATATACATATGATTGGAGCTTGGTGCTCAACAATCCATCTAAGAAGAAAGCCACTTGCTTGGCTGGTGTGGGTAACTCAAGCATTGGGCACCTCTCTAGGTATTGTCTAAACGGTCTTCCTGCTAGTCTCACCGTCTCTTGAGGTGTTTGCTTAAAGCTATGAATCAGGGAGGAGGTAAAATGCCGTATGCCACTCTTAGAGAACTCAGTGATGAAAGCCTCTAAAAGTTGGTCTATGCTCCTGAACTGCCTCTCATTCAGGGGTTGAAACCATGTAAGGGTAGTGTTCCTAAGGGTTAGACCAAAAGCATTGTATTGTGTGAATAGGTCCTCCACTTGTTGAGCTCTCAAGACTTGTCTAAATTCAGCTACATGATCGTATGGGTCTCCTGTGCCATCGAAATAGTTCTTCATGGACTTCACCAACTGGGTTGGCCTCAGGGTCCTAGTGCGTTCTCTCGGCCTTGGCAAAGGGAAATCATCAGCATTTCTTTGGTTCCTTGGAGCTCTAGGTCTCTCGATTTCTTCTCTATCCGTTTCTGTTCTCAACCTTTCTCTTCCCAGGGGGTTGGCAAAGCTTACCTTAGGTCTGTCTCTACTTCTATCTCGTTGAGCTCCATGAGCTTGGGAGGTCCCAGCTCCTTGGTGACTGTAGGACACATTGGACTGAGGTTGGGGAAAAACAAATTCACCCTTCCATGTGTAGGCATGTCTGCCATGCTCAGTGACCACGAAGACCCTCTCTGATGTATTTTCTAGGAAGGTTACTTTGCCTGGGCTATCAGGGTCTTTGAAACTCATAGATTGTGAGAGCACCTACTTCATGAGGCTAAGCAGGCTTATATCTCCAAAAAGCCTCATCGGTTTCTCGGTTTAAAAGCAAATCTATGCTTTTATTATCCTGGGGAATCCACTCTGGAGTCATGATTCTGGTCAAGACTGATTTACCACGGGGAGTCCTCGGCTCTCTCTCTAAGTTCCCTTGCTCTATATCACCCATGTCGATCTCTGCGATCACATTCCCAAACTCATCTGTTCTATCTGGAAGGGTGGTGACTACATAAATAGTCCCTTCTTTATCTAGGTATGCTCCATTCTCAAACTTGACTACCGGGTGTTCTAGTCCATGGGGTTGATCGGGGTTCTTAATCTGGACCACAGATCTTCTCAGGTCGTCTTCATAGATGCGAGCACCTAGACGATTAGTCTTGATGTATAAAAATTGAGTCTTCTAAGGTCCTTTTGGCTTTTCTAGGCACGCCACCCCTGAACTACCTACTGGTCTCTCCATGTTATAGGACATCTCAGAATCACTTATTTCTGATCGGGGAGTGTATGGGTAATCACTCAATTGTTGGGCCCAAGACCTAGCAGTGTGATTGACACTAGCTTCAGAAGATCTGAGGCTTTGTCGGTCTCGGCCTAAGTGTCTGCCTGACCAAAGGTTCATATGCCTAGTTTCTCTACCCCCTTGGTCCCAAGTACACTCTCGTTGCAGGTTAATTTGCACCAATCACTTTGTTCTTTTTAGTTGACTATTGTGTTAAGCTCTTGTTTGAAATCACGTCATCAGGAGTACTTAAGTGAATTTCGCACTTGATATTTGCTCGATTCAAGTTTACTTTTGTTCCTTAGAATTTTTGCACTTAAGCTCTACTTAATGCTTGTACTTTGTTGATTAGTTCTCTTGGACTTGATTAGTGCCTAGCGTTGCTCTAATTAATCACCACACCTAAGTCCTACTAGCCTAAGCTAGGAATTGACAAAGGAGGGTTGAGAGAACTTCCAACCTCAATCCTCTGGTTGCTCTGACTGCTACACCAGCCCAGGAAGCCTTCTCCCAAGCTTGGTACTCACCCTTGTTAGCTTGCCTTGGAATGCCTTGAGTGCACGCAATGTTCTTGCAAAAGTTCACAAGTTAATATAGCTCCTTTACCACAATGGAATGAAAGACACACATCAACAATTATAGGCCTCCCTTGGAGTAACTCACTGTACCCCCAAAATCTTATGACCACCTAGTCCCACCTAAAGGCCAACTTAAAAATACATGTTCTAAAACTCCACGTAGGATTCTCAACAAGCCTTCCAATGAGACCAAAATCTCCTCAATCGGAGTTCATATGGTGAAGTTATGACCAATCAGGCAGTTAGGGGTCAAAACAGGCTCTAAGGGTTCAGGAAATTCCTCCTTGGTTTTTAGGTATTTTTCCCACTTCTAAGGCTCTAATATCATCCCAATGTGTCCAAAATTAATCCCAAAAGTACCTCAATTCAATCAATTAATTCACCCTAAAAATTCATGCGTTAAGCCGGTGTATCGCGATAGGTCGAGTCGGTGTGTCGCGATAGGTGGAAGTGTCACGATAGGTCTGGGTGTCGCAATACTTGGGAGTGTCGCGATACTTGGGAGTGTCGCGATACCTCGGTGTGTCGCAATACCTCGGTGTGTTGCGATACCTCGGTGTGTCGCGATAGGTGGAAGTGGCGCGATAGGTGGAAGTGTCGCGATAGGTGGAAGTGTCGCGATAGGTGGAAGTGTCGCAATAGGTGGAAGTGTCGCGATACCTCGGTGTGTCGCGATACCTCGGTGTTTCACGATAGGTGGAAGTGTCGCGACAGGTGGAAGTGTCGCGATAGGTGGAAGTGTCGCGATAGGTGGAAGTGTCGCGATACTTCGGTGTGTCGCGATAGGTGGAAGTGTCACGATACTTGGGTGTGTCACGATACCTCGGTGTGTCGCGATAGGTGGAAGTGTCACGATACCTCGGTGTGTCGCGACACCTCGGTGTGTCGCGACACCTCGGTGTGTCGCGATAGGTCGGGATATGGTGAATTTTCCTGATCAGGCTAGGGATTCTAGGAGCTCTCAGCCTGCGCTGTGTCGTGGTGCACTCAGAATTGTGATTGGGTCAACTTTTTGGTGTGTCGCAATAGCTCAAGCTCGATGCCTCGAGGCTTGCGCAGAAAGATTCCGTACCTGCTGAGCTTGCTGGAGATGGTGATGCTGCTGAAACCTGCAAGAAACATGCAAAAACAACACTACACACACGCTCTCTCTCAAACTCGCACTAAGCAAATGAGGAGAATGACAAGGAAGAGGGAATATGAAGTGGAGAAGGAGGTGAAGATGGAGATGGAGATGGAGATGGAGATGAAAACAAGAAAACTACCTACTTCTTACCATTCCAACACGTCCTCTCTACGTCTTACCATCACACACTCGTCCTCAAAGCTCGAATCCCCGGCAACGGCGCCAAAATTTGGTGTAGCTCATTGATGAGTAGCACCTCTTTTAATGTCAATCCGGGAAGACATGAGGATGGTATGAAGACCTCGAGCAAGTGAAGGCACAAATGTGTGAGTGAGAAGCACACAAACATGCACACACATACACACACGTGCACACACGACAAGAACAAAGAGAGTAAGACAATGGAATCACTTCTATTATAACCAAGTTCTCATACAAGCTCAAAACTACAAGAAGCTAGCCCCAAAAATGAGCTCTCTAGCTCTATTTATAGTTTTTTTACTAGCTTTGGCCCTGTCCAGACCTAGTGTCCGGCCTACTTAAAAATTAGGTTCAAGGGCTTATTTGAGGGCTCAAATGAGATCTAAAAAATATGAAAATTCGCAGGCAACTACTTCTAAGGCTCCCCAAGCTCGAGGACTCCTCGACTTGCACACAATGGAGCTACAAAAAGATGAAACGATATTTACAATGGTTGTTAGTGATGAGAATCACTTTTAAAATGATGTCAAGACTGGAAAAAAATAATGGGATGCCTCAGTGCTAGATTTGCATGTCTGCCCATACTTGCTTCTTCCCGTATAATGCCAACAAGTGCTAATAGCACTATAGTGTGAAGAAGTGGCTCGGTTTTGTCATTCACTGTGAGTCAGTGGTATTTCGGTGCTCTTTCCCTTAGAGCAAGTCTTCATACCTTTGTACTGCAAGTCTTCATCTAGTTGTGATTACTGTATGTATTGGATGGATCTCTTGTATGGATTCTGTTTAGTGTTTAGTTCTGGAATGATATGTTAGCCCAGAACATCAACTTTAGAGAATTTCTTTTGCCTATATTGTAATCATCTCTTCGAACTAAGGAGTGGTTTCGTCCTTCCCTAATGTCATTTGTCATTAATCTTCTCTCTGAGTATCGATAATATTGTGCATCTATTGCGATTGTGCCTGCTCACAGGAATGTTAAAGGGTATACTTCCCTCAAGAGAACCTCCCTTGAGTAGGCGAAGTACTCGAAGTGCATATGGCCTACTCTTGTTTAAAGTAGGTACCCCAGTACCTCCTCTACAGTTTGGCATGCACGGTGGAACCCTTGCATTTTTGTGAGAGGCCCCGAGCATAGTAAATAGTCCTTTCCTATTATTTTGACCTATAGCATCTTGCAAATAGGTACATGACCCATACTCGAGCAGATAAGGAGCTTCTTTGTGTACAGAGGAGCCTTAAAAAATCATCTTTACCTTCGAATAGTAAACCTAGATCCCCTCTACCCTCCTTGAATTTATCTATCGATTTGGGTGTGACACCACTGTCAGCAGAAAAGCATAGGAGAACATTAGATTTCTCCTCAAATACTTGAGAGGAAACACTAGTGCCAATGGAGGATCTCTCTCACTTACTCTCTAGACTCAATATCAAGTTCCCTACCTTTAAGGGACAAGCTTATGAGGATGCTGATGATCATGTGAGCAGATTCATCTCCCTATGCCATGGACGAGGTCTACAGATTAGAGAGGATGCAATGTTGGTACTCTTCCCATCCACGTTGGAAGGCCTTGCTGAAAAATGGTACACTCAATATGCAGATGGCCAATTTGCTACATGGGAGGCTCTGAAGATGGCATTCTCACAGACATTTCAACCAAGTAACTCCTCGGAAAGAGCTCTAGATCAGCTAGAGAACCTAAGGCTAAGATCAGGTAAATCCTTTCATGAACTTCATACTAGGACAAAAGCACTTGTTGCACGTCTGCCACATGCTGCATGTGACTTCTTGGTTAAAACATGGATAGAAAAAGCTTTGCCCAGGTCATCTCAGCAGAAGCTATGTGAGTCTCTTAGATTGGATGCAACCCTTAATGATTTTGTTGCAGCGACATCACGCATTGATGAAGCTAGGCAACATTTTGAAGGGGATACACAACCAAATTTTGCAGCAGAACTAGACCCTATTGGGCAACTAAGGAAAGAACTAGAGGCATTGAGAATGAAGCAAAATCACCAAGAAGAGAAGGTCTTGCCACTGCCGAAGCATCGTACTAATGATGAAGTAGCCCAACTTCATCGCCAACTAGAAGATTTGTGGACCACTCACGATATAAGAAGGCAGATTTGGTGTACAATATGTAACAACAGTGGACATTCCAACGCTAATTGTCCTAACAGGGTAAGTTGTCAATTTTGTGGAAAGGATGGCCATGAAGCTAGAGACTGTTACTACCTCAAGGGTACATGTAGCTCAGTGATGAGTAGCACCTCCTTTAATGTCAATCCGGGAAGACGTGAGGATGGTATGATGACCTCGAACAAGTGATGGCACAAGTGCGTGAGTGAGAAGCACACTAGCATGCACACACATACACACACGCGCGCACACATGACAAGACAAAGAGAAAGACAATGGAGTTCTTTTAGATTACTTCCAAAATGCTCATACAAGTTCAATTCTATTACAAGCTAACCTCAAAAATGAGCTCTCTAGCTCTATTTATAGTTTTTTACTACCTTTTGGCCCTATCCAGACCTAGTGTCTGGCCTAGTTAAAAATTAGGTTCTAGGGCCTATTTGGAGGCTCAAACGAAGTCTAAAAATTATGAAAATTGGTACGATGCTACTTCTAATACTCCTCAAGCTCGAGGACTCCTCGGCTTGCACAAAATGGAGTTACAAAAAGGTGAAATGGTATTTACAATAATTTGTAGTGATGAGAATCACTGTTATGAAGATGTTGTTTTGGAAAAATTTGAATGGCCTACTTGCCCGATCTTCGTTGACTGCTTAGTCTACTTGTGCCTTCTCTCCGCTCTGGCTCCCTTCTTTGGCTTCCTTGTCTTGTGAGTCCTTCGGTGCCTTGACTGCTGCCAACACCCCCCCTCTCTCGCGTCTGTCGTCTCTGACAGACCCTTGTCTAGTTGAGCATTGGACATAGTATTGAACCACATCTGAAGCAAGGTGGTGTTCTTCTAGTCGCAGCCCCCGTGCTAGGTCTGTTAACAATGCATCCCAATTCACTGGACCTGGGACGTCTGGATGTGGCACCCGCAATTGATCTGAGTGGATGGTCCTCTCCACAGCGAATAGTTGGAGGAGATGTGAGGGCTTGGGTACAAATATTTCTGAGTGATATTCCCAGAACCCTGTGATGAACATCTCCTCGAAGGTCTGCTTGAAGCATGCTTGGAGGTATTTTATTCTTGCGTGCCAGGCATATACTACCTTTATTGAGGGGGTAGTGCTCATGTCATATACCACGTCTTGGTTGCCTGCAGTGAAGCCAACTCCTGAGAAATGGGGCTCCTTAATGTTCTTAAATGTCTTGAATGTGATCAACATATTTATAGATTTTCATGCACATTTGTGCCATCACATCAGGGGTGTTCCGTAGTCGAATGCTCTAGTGATAGATTGTAGAGATCATATAAGCAACGGTGGGAGGTCCTTGAGGAGGTGCTAGATAGACATAATTTAACCACTTTGCACAGCCTTTGACGTTCTTTACAGCAATGGTAAACTCGGGCCATGTGCGTCTTTGGAGGACTGGAACATAACAAGGGTTGTATTTGATAAATAGCGGCATGTTGTTCTAGGTACGAACCATTTCAGGGTAGGTTTCTAAGAGTCGTATCCGCCAGGTGGGTTGATGAATGGATCCTTTTTTAGCACTCTCCGGAATATCATCAGGGCCGAATTGTGTGGCAAAGGTTGGAGCCTTGCCACATCGTTGTTTAATCTTTGCGTTGTAGTCTGCCAAGAGTACACAATATGGCACATACTGATCATTGTTGGTGCCTATCCATCTGTGATAAGACATACTTCGGAAATATTCTGACTTTATGATAGTGTCTTCCAATTTAGCCATTGATTGGATTTGGACTACCACTCAATCTTCATGGGTTTTAGCTGTCTTTTCGAGTGTCTGAAGCCATTCGGGTGCTTCGACTTTCAGGGTGTCCATTCCTTCTGAGGTTTGCTGACCTCCTCGCATCGGCATAGGAACATATGGTTCCTCATATGACTCATCTGTGAAGAGATGGATAGGTATGTGCTTGAAGATGAAGAGGTGTTGCAAAATCCTTGATCTACACCAGCCAAATGAACTCCAAGAGTATATGGTGGGCCCTTTTAGCTTGCCAATGGATGTATTAGACACCCTATGTACCTTGGAAGATCACTCTCAAAAAGATAGATCAAAACAGATAAGTTGGAGTTAGCTCAGAGGTGAAAACTTGCTATTCTTGGTTCATACACCTGTCCAGTGTTTTACATAATTCTCTGAGCACAGTAGCAATTAACTTAATTCCTCTTGCGGAAGTCTAGATAACTTAAAGAGCTAACTTTCAAGAATAATTTCATCAAAAATAATAAACCACACACTGAGAATGAGTTTTAACAAGTGATGACATCATCCCGATTTTCACGGGCTACTACAGTTTGAGACCAGTGAGCAGCAAAATGAACATAACTCAAAATGTAGGACTCCAATGATTCTGAACATTTGTATAGTTATACTATACCATAAGCTGAATCCAACAAGCTTTAAATCATTGAATTTGGATAAGTAACCACTGAGAAATGGCTCTAACAAGGTGAGTGCAAAAGTTGGGTACCTGATAGAGAAGTGAAGATGAATAGACACTGTTGACTTCAACTGAACATAACTGAAGATTCCAACATCCAAATGACATGAAAATTTGTGAGCATATAGTAGACTTGTAGAGCTAACTTTACCAAGTTAAATCACTGAAAATGATGCACCAAGCTCAGAGAAAACATCTCTGCAATCTGACTGTGAAAACTGAGAGTAATGGCAGTGAGTAGTACACTTCACAAGAACATGGAAATATGAACTCAAATAATCATGAAAATGAAAGTATATTGCTTGTACAATACAATGAATTACTGATACATATGTGTGCCTTGTAATCACACCTTGATATGGCATAAAGCTCAGCTCTTGGAGGTCTTCACATAGGTCTCTCTAACCACGACTAAAACTGCCATCTATTTATAGTTGAGTTTGGGAGGCTAACTTCCCTCAATCACTCTCCAATCAATCAATGATTGATTTCTCTACCTACCACAAATCACAAATTCGTGGCTCCTCTTTCCATTCTTGATCAAGTGGACTCAACCACTTAAGATTCTTTCACTTTTACATTAAGTAAACTCTTCAAAAGTTACAAGAGGTAGTTCACAAGTGAACTTTACATAGTCTTCATTTTAAAGCTTTTTCTATGACTTTGTGGGACTCAAGCCAATACTTAGGCTTTTCATAGACTTGCTCCAACAGCTCCCCCTCAAGCCAAGTATGCTTGAGGTCTTCAATCTTCCAAGATTACTTGCAAACCAATCATAGCCTTGAATTTGCAAAGCTTTGTACCATCCAATGCTTTGGTTAGAATATCTGCACATTGTTGATGAGTGGACACATATGATATTTGAATCTCTTTGCTTAGAACCTTCTCTCGTACATAGTGATAATGAACTTCAATATGTTTAGTCCTTGCATGAAAAATAGGATTAGCAGCTAAGTGAATAGAACTCATATTGTCACCAAAAATAGTTGGAGTTCCAAACTCCAATCCAAGATCTTTGAATAATGTCTTCATCCACATAGCTTCCTGAGTAGCTATGGAAAGACCTCTGTATTCAGCTTCAGTAGAAGAGAGAGCAACTGTGGGTTGCTTCTTGGATGACCATGAAATAAGCTTTGAACCTACAAAGGTAAGATAACCTGAAGTGCTCCTTCTATCTTCCTTGGAGCCAGCCCAATCTACATCAGAAAACAGCTTCAAACCTAAATCAGATACATAAGGATAATAAAGTCCTTCATTTATGGTTCCTTTGAGATACTTGAGAATCCTTTTGGCAGCATCCATATGTGGTTTCCTTGGTGTGTGCATAAATTGGCTTAGCACACTCAGATTGTAACATATATCCACTCTTGTCAATGTGGCATAGTTGAGACTACCCACTAGACTTTGATATGATGTGATGTCCTCTATGAGTTCACCTTCATGTGAGCTCAATTTGTGATTGACCTCCATTGGAGTACCTGCAATCTTACAATCTTGCATCTTGAATTTTTCCAACATGTCCTTAATGTACCTTCTTTGAGTGAGAAACAAACCATGATCTTTGTAGACAACTTCCAAGCCTAGGAAGTAGGTAAGAGAACCCAAATCACTTATCTTGAACTCTTCTCTCATCTGATCTTTGATCTTCTTCATACCATCTGCATCATTTCCTGTCAATATAATATCATCTACATATACACATATGTAGATGATCTCAAAATTACTCTTTTTAATAAAGAGTGAAGGATCTGCCTTGCTTGGTTGAAAGCCTTTGTCCTGCAAGAATGAAACAAGTCTGAAATTCCAAGCTCTTGGAGCTTTCTTGAGACCATACAATGCTTTGTTAAGTTTACACACATAATCAGGATAAACATGATTCTCAAAACCGGGTGGTTGTGTCATATATACCTCTTCTGTTATCCAACCATTCAAGAATGCATTCTTTACATCTAGTTGAAGTATCTTCCAATTCTTGGAAGAGGCAATACTAAGCAAAACCCTAATAGTAGGCATCTTTGCCACAGGAGAGAAGGTCTCCTCATAATCAATTCCCTGAGTTTGTGCAAAGCCTTTTGCTACAAGCCTTGCCTTATACCTGTTAATGGAACCATCAGAATTCTTCTTGAGTTTATAGACCCATCTTGAGCCTATTACCTTCATGGATGAAGTCTTGGGCACCAAATCCCAAGTGTTGTTTTCCTCAAGTGCTTCAATCTCTTCCTTCATTGCATGCTTCCATTATGATTTTGTTTTGGCCTCTTCAAAGGATGATGGCTCCTCTTGGTTTATATTATGTGCTATGTAGATAGAATGTTTAGTTACTAATGAGGTGTCAAACCCATACCTTTCTGGTTTTTTTCTTTTCCCTCATAGATCTTCTTAGGCCATGATGTGATGATTCTGCCTCATGTCCAAGTTCCTGCAATTTTTCTTTACCTTTAGACTTCCATGCTTTGATCTTTTTCATCTGAGATTCTTCATCATCCTCTGAGGTGTCTTGTTCTTCAATCTTTGGTTTTTCTCTACCAAGCTTTGGAAAATCTTCTTCAAGATCATATGGTAAATTGACCTTCCTGCATGAATCTTCATACCATGAATTGTTCTCATCAAAAACTACATCTCTGCTTACCAAGAATCCTTTGTTGGTAGGGTTGTATAACCTGTAGCCCTTTTGATTGTTGTCATATCCAATAAATACACACCTTTCTGCCTTTGGATCCATCTTCCCTCTAACCTGTGAAGGAACGTGAGCAAAAGTAATACATCCAAAAATTTTATAATGATCTAAGCTTGGTCTTCTTCCATTCCAAGCCTCATATTGAGTCATCCCATCAAGGGATTTTGAAGGCAACCTGTTAATCAAGTAAGTGGCTGTAGATACAGCCTCAGCCCATAAGTAATTAGGTAAATGCTTTTCATTTAACATAGACCTTGCAGCTTCAACAATTGTCCTATTCCTCCTTTTTGCCACTCCATTTTGCTCAGGAGTGTACCTTGTAGTTACCTCTCTTTTGATTCCTCTTTCTTGAAGAAAAGAATCAAAAGAGAAGTATTCTCCCCCTCCATCTGACCTTAGCCTTTTTAGTGATTTACCTGTTTGGTTCTCCACAAGAGCCAAATATCTTTTGAAACATGAAAAAACTTCATCTTTGTGTTTCATAAAGAATAGGATAGTCCATCTGCTGCAACCATCAATAAAGGAGACATAATACCTTGATCCAGATATTGAAGCTTCCTTGCTAGGTCCCCATACATCTGTATGAACCAACTCCAAGAGATCTCCATGCATATAACCTTTCTTCATGAATGGTAACCTGTGAGACTTTCCAAATTGACATGCACTACACTTATAAATCATATGTTGTTTTGACAAATTAGGGAGTCCAAGTACACTTTGGTCCGTGCAAATCTGCTTTAATAACCTTTCACCAATATGTGCTAACCTTTTGTGCCATACTTCCAATTCAGTGAGTGTCTGACTACCATAATTAAAGAGAGCAATGTTTCTAGTGTCCTGTAATTCAAATGTGAACAATCTACCTGTCTTTTCACCTTTTGCAATTTTTCTGAATCCTTGACTTGGATCTTCAACAAATGCTCCTGCCTTTGTGAACCTGACTTGCAACCCTTTCTCTACTATCTGCCCAACACTTATCAAATTCTTTGTAATGGTAGGGACATAGAGTACCTTACTGCGTAGGTTGATGTTTCCATCAGGTGCTTTGACATTGCCTATTTTCTCCACAGGATGTTTTGTATCATCTCATGTTTGTACCTCATGCTTATTCCTTGGATCTTCTAAATCTGATAGGAGTGCCAAATTTCTTGCCACATGATTTGAACAACCTGAATCTATGTAGAAAACATGCTCATCAGATTTACCTTGTGGCATAGCCATGTTCATGATCAATAATGAATCCTCTTTGTTTGAGTCTTCTGTGTAGTTATTGTAGTCTCTCCTTCCTTAGTAGCCTCCTTGATAGTTTGAATGATTGTAGTTGTTGTAGTTGCCATGGTAGTTGTTGAACCTTCCTCTTGAGTAGCCATAACTTCCTCTATTGTATCCTCTGCCTCTTTGATTCCTGGAATTCCTAAAGCAATTTTCAGTTGTATGATTAGTTAGTCCACAAATAGAACATGAGTTGGAGTCTTGGGATCTCCCCCTGCCTTGCCTACCTCCTCTTCCTCTACCTCTCCCATGTCTTCCTCTACCTGCATAGTTAGCTTGATATGTACCTGCTTCATCATCCACTTTCTTTGCCTTTCCTTTGTTATCTTTGGACTTGCTTTTATCAGTGTATAAAGCTGAAGATTGATTACCTTTAGAGCTTTCTCCATTTTTGATAAGCTTTGCCTCTTGAGTAAGTAGTTGTCCAATGAGTGTATTGAAATCAGGTACATGCATGTCCATGTACAAATCCATAGCTGTGGTGAATGCTTCCCACTTGTCATCTGCCTTCAAGCCATTGATGACCTGCCTTACAATTTGCTCTTCATCTATTACCTCTCCAATGCTTCCCAACTGATCTGCTATGTCCTTGGGCTTTGTGACAAAATCAGTCACATTTTGTTTGGGAGCCTTCTTGAGAGTTGTGAAATCCAGCCATAGTTGATGCTTCCTAGCTTTGGTACTTGAAGAAAAGAAAGCTTCAAGTGCATCCCACACTTCCTGAGATGTCTTACAACTTCTAATGTGAGGCAACAAAAAATATGAGATAGAGTTGAGGAGATAAGACCTTGCAAGTGCATCCTTGGAGCACCATGTGCTCAATCTTTCTTGCTCTTCTTGTGTTGGTTGACTTTTGTTCCTGAAACTTGGCATAACTTCATCTCCAGCCACATAACCATATAAACTTCTACCTTGGAGATAAGCTTCCATTCTTAATGACCATGCTGAGTAGTTACCTCTATCCAATTTGTCAATTAATGAAGGAAATCCATCTGCCATGTTGTCCAACCTTGCTCTGATACCACTGTGAAGAGATGGATAGGTATGTGCTTGAAGATGAAGAGGTGTTGCAAAATCCTTGAACTACACCAGCCAAATGAACTCCAAGAGTATATGGTGGGCCCTTTTAGCTTGCCAATGGATGTATTAGACACCCTATGTACCTTGGAAGATCACTCTCAAAAAGATAGATCAAAACAGATAAGTTGGAGTTAGCTCAGAGGTGAAAACTTGCTATTCTTGGTTCATACACCTGTCCAGTGTTTTACATAATTCTCTGAGCACATCAGCAATTAACTTAATTCCTCTTGGGGAACTCTAGATAACTTAAAGAGCTAACTTTCAAGAGTAATCTCATCAAAAATAATAAACCACACACTGAGAATGAGTTTTAACAAGTGATGACATCATCCCGATTTTCACGGGCTGCTACAGTTTGAGACTATTGAGCAGAAAAATGAACATAACTCAAAATGTAGGAATCCAATGATTATAAAAATTTGTATAGTTATACTAGACAGTAAGCTAAATCCAAAAAGCTTTAAATCATTGAATTTGGATAAGTAACCATTGAGAAATGGCTCTGACAAGGTGAGTGAAAAAGTCGGGTACCTGATAGAGAAGTGAAGATGAACAGACACTATTGACTTCAACTAAACATAACTGAAGATTGCAACATCCAAATGACATGAAAATTTGTGAGCATATATAGAGAAAACTTTACCAAGTTAAATCACTGAAAATGATGCACCAAGCTCAGAGAAAACAACTCTTCAATCTGACTGAGAAAACTGAGAGTAATGGCAGTGAGTAGTACACTTCACAAGAACATGGAAATATGAACTCAAATAATCATGAAAATGAAAGTATATTTCTTGTACAATACAATGACTTACTGATACATATGTGTGCCTTGTAATCACACCTTGATATGGCATAAAGCGCAGCTCTTGGAGGTCTTCACATAGGTCTCTCTAACCACAACTAAAACTGCCATCTATTTATAGGTTAGTTTGGGAGGCTAACTTCCCTCAATCACTCTCCAATCAATCAATGATTGATTTGATTCTCTACCTACCACAAATCACGAATTTTTGGCTCCTCTTTCCATTCTTGATCAAGTGGACTCAACCACTTAAGATTCTTTCACTTTTACATTAAGTAAACTCTTCAAAAGTTACAAGAGGTAGTTCACAAGTGAACTTTACATAGTCTTCATTTTAAAGCTTTTTCTATGACTTTGTGGGACTCAAGCCAATAATTAGGCTTGTCATAGACTTGCTCCAACATCATCCACCTCAATGGGTACCAATTCATCTGGCTCTGGTTCTATAACTAGAGAGGGTTGTGTTTCATATTCCAGTAACTTCTGCAATTCTGCCACCTGCTCCGTTAATGCCTTTACCTCCTCTGAAGTCGAGGTTGTCTCTATGACCTTGGGTTGTTCCTCCTGTTCCCTGAGCTGGCGGCATAGTGCATCCCGTTCCTTTTCCAAATCATCATGTGCTTCTAATAGATCGGCATAGCTTTCCAGGATTCTCTTCATTGTATCTGAGGGGACTGCTTTAAACTGTTCTGGGTCGATCTCGTGGGGGGATCCTTCCATTGCGGCTTCTAGGTTTTCTTCGTTTTGCTTCTGTAGACGCTTGTTCTCTTCAAGGGTGGTAGCCATGTGTTTTTTGAGTAGGGTCAAATTATGTCAGACTCTTAGATTATCTGCTTGGTAGACTTCAAGTAAAGCCTCTAGTTGTTTGATGCCTGGCAATTGTCATGGTTGGGGTGTCTCCAGGAGGGTTTGATGGGCCTGCTCGAGTGTGGTATAGCGTTGATTGAGGTCTGCGTTTTCGTCTTCTGTAGTTGTAAGCCGCCCCTGTAGTTGTTGGTGATTCGTAGTTAGTTGGCGATGACAGTCTTCGAGGGCCTGATACTCACTCTGTAGTTGGTACACAAATTGATGTAACGTCGAAAACACATTATTTACATTAAAGGATGCAAGGGGAATGGGGAAGGGAAAGGGAGTTGTGAATGATGTGGAGTCAAGTGGTGAGGTGGGTGGAGGGGGTATGGGAGATTGAGGCTGCGTGGGGGGAGGGAGTGGTGTTGTGGCTGGTGATGTTTCCATGGTGTCAAACGTGTGTGTGACTATGTAGATGGGGACAGTGGGTGGGGTGGATGTGATGTTCGTGAATAGTGTTGTGAAACTGGGCATGGTAACTCCTCCGAATTGGATGCCGGGAGAGAGAGGAATTCCCATGACATATGTGGTAATGGTGGAAGTGGGGGTGGTAGTGCCATGTGGTGAAGTGAGTTGTGTAGTGAGAGGTGAGGGGTGTGGTGAGAGTGGTTCCGCCTGATGTTCTTCTGTTTGTGTGTTATCTCCTGGTTCTGATACATTGATGTGAATTTGCTTGCCGGATCGCATGGGGCGGGTAGGCACTCATTTCTCAAAGTGATGAATATAAGCCATGGCTACATGAACAGCTTCATCTAAGCCTACCGCATCTGCGTGCAGGTTCATTGATTCAATAAACATGTCATCCACACCTTCCTTGGCTAACATTTGGCTCATGAGCACCTTTCCTATCTCGAGCGATAGTTTGTGTTGTTCTTGGACTTGCTTCATGGTTTCATACAATCTTTTTATTTGGTCCAAGTATGTTGGGGCACTTGCTAGTTCTGAAAGTTCGTCATATTCTTGATCATACTCCTCGTTTGCTTCTTCTTCTTCTATCTCTTCTTCATCCTCTTCTACTTCTACTACTTCCGGTTGGGTCGGGGCTGAAGTTGTAGTAGTGGGTTGTGGTCCTTGGGTCTGCTCTGCTTCTGTCTCAAGGTTAGACTCATTGATCATGCGGGCAATTTCTTCATCTGTCAAATTGGCTAGGGTGTAGCCTTGTGGGAACTCCAAGTCCGATGGAATCGGAGGGAACACTAGATTGGGTCCTTCTGCACTTGATCTGGGTAGGCGAATGGTAAATGGTTGGACACGTCGCGTTTGTGGAGGAGTCACTTCTGGTGTGGTGGTGGCTCCCCTTGCTTGGGTACACAATAATTGCACTCCCCCTCTCATTTTCTTTGATGGAGGACCCACCGTTGATAGCCGTCTTTGGAATTCTTGGGCCCTAGACCATACTAGTGCTCTTTGAATGGGCACGTCGTAAGCTAAGCACCTGTAAATTATTTTTGTTAGAGCACAGCATCCATGAAGCACATTCTTCTGTTATTTATTCCATTGTTGATGGGCTAGGTGGATTTGATCGATGATCCAGTGTGGCATATTGATGGTGAGATTCTCTGTCTCTGCCAAGTACAAGCTGAACCAGATCTTTTTTGGTGGCATTGTGAAGCGTTCTTGGGCGGGGAAAGCAAAGTGTTGCATGATCGTTCATAGGTGGAGAGTGATGGTTGGTGTCATTGCTACCATGTCCTTCAATTTGTTGAGATCCTTGTTCTTCATCGTGCCTGGAATCATTGTTTCTTTCTCAGTGGGAATATGCATACCTTGCATGTTCAATGCTTCTCGTACTAGGTTGAGGGTCAGTTTGAATCTTTTGAGCTCGTGGCCTGGTGTCAATGAGGGTAGCACAAAGGTACTATCGCCTCCTTTAGCCCTGCTAGGGGTGATGGTACTGATAAAGTAGGAACAGCGCAGGAAATCTGGCTTAGGTAAATGTGCCTGGAAATAACCATCTAAGCCTGCCCTGGTCCATACTGATCGCATTACTTCTGCATTCTGATACTGCTCAAATTCGCGGGTAAAGAAATGATATCGTCCCCATTTGTCATTAAACTCAAGTTCTACCTCCCAAAAGTAGATGTCGTCTCCCAATGGTCCTGCGACATCACGGAACCAATGTGCATGTTTCCCCACTTGAGAAGTCTGCCCTTGAGGCGGGTCTTGAATAGGAAGCACATGCACAGCTCTAAGTTCTTGAGGTCTCTCAGTGAGTTGTGGTTCCAGAAGGAGGGTTTCAATGTCCACTATCTGGGCGCTAGACCCTGCCTGGGAACTAATGCCTCTGGTTTCTGCCATGTTATAGCTTGCTTGCTAGTTTTGTGAGAATATAGAAGCGTGCGTTAACATTGTAAAGGACAAGATAGAACAATTTTTGTCCCCATTACAACATTAACATGAGGTGAATGATGAGTTAGTCGATCAGTGAGTGCTCAATGATTGTGTGTATTATTAGTCCTATGAGCTAAGTGAAAAGATGTAGTGTGAGAATGATGCAGTTAGTAGGTGGAGATGAATGTACAAATGGGATCGGGGGGTTTATTATAAGCTTTGGGCTACCAAACACAGTGAATGACTTTATGTTTTGGTTTTGTGGAGACTCTGGAGGGCTTTATGAGGGTGTCTGCTTGGAAATGAGGCTTTATAGGGGCCCATTTGCAAGTGATTCCGCTCGTGCTCATGTGTAAATGTGTGTTTGTGTGTATTGAATGAGAGTGGGCATCGGCTCTTTGAGTGAGTGAACCCTGTTGTACATGGTGCAATTTGTGTGTGATTAGTTGAGCCTGCAAGCAAGCCTTAGGCACCCAAATTTGTCTTGATTGTGGGCCAGCCTTCATCGACTTCTTGGGTACCCAGATAGATTTCACTTTCACAGAAGAATTTTTGGAAGTCTTCTTATTAGTATCATGTCATTGATCACTAATAGGAAGTTGAGCTAGTTGTTGTGGCTTGACCGTAATATAATGCTCGCCTCTCCGCACCCACACTTGGTTTGATGGTTGAGACACCGTGCTTCGTATTTTCTTTTGGCTTCGAGCATAAGTCGTCTGCTTCTTCTGCCTTTTATCTGTCTTTGGTTGTTGCATCCCAATGGCCTTTGGAAAAGAAGGGAGTTCCATTGCATCCTTGACTTCTGTGTTGTGATAATCACCCCTCTGCATCACATAGTTTTGGACAAGAATAGCATGGTCATCTTCATGTGTACTCCTGGAAGGACCAGGAGCTTGTGCCTTTCCTAGTTCCTTGAGTGCGCCATTGTCTAATTCAGCTGTAATTCGACTCTGATTTACCCATACCTGAAGAAGTCCACTTCTTAGGTTTAGGTTGACTACATGATCATAGATCCAGTCTTGACCCAAGACAAGAGGTTCAGTGAGATCCTCATCTTGACACACTAGTACTTTAACTGTCATTAGAACATCTGGAATGTAGAGGGGAAGTTTCACCTCGCCCATGCAAGGGTTTCCACGCCTCTCAATCCTATGAGATATGCTTCTATAGGATTGACATTTAATTTCAACTCTCGACAGTAAGAAAGTTTAACAGCACTAGTGGTTGCACCTAGGTCAATCAAGGCCCGTACAGTCCTTGCACTCTTTCCTTGTCCTATCTCCAAGGTTACAAAAGGACGTCGGTCAACTATTCTATGGGGGCTTACACTTGAGACTTTACACATGGCCATATGATATCCTGGGTCCGCATAGTCATCTGTCCTAGGCTGATCTCGTCCTTGTCTTCTCATCTTCATTTTTCGGATGCGTTCCAAGGCTTCTGCATGTGCTTCTTCTCGAACTCGTTTTTCCTCTTCTTTACATTTCTTCGCAGGGTTGAGTCGATTGAGCATTTCCTCAGTGAGAGGTTCCTGATATAACTTGAATCTGCATCTACTTATGTAGCTAGGGAGAATATCACCTTCGAGTGTGGCTAATTGGACTGCTCCACTAGTCGAGATCCTATTTATGATCATAGGTCAGTAGCCTCTCTTCTCTAATTTTCTTGCATGTTGTTTCAGGGTATACACCAAAACTAAGTCTCTGGCCTTCAATCCTTTATCCTTAACATGGGCATCAAAGTACACCTTTTGTCGTTTTTTAGTTGCATATATTCCTACGGCAGCCCTCGGTCTTGTTTCTCCTAATCGCTCAAGGTCAAAGACCCTAGAGGAGAGCTCATGGCCCGTCCACTCATGCTCCTGTGCTATTCTCAATGTAGGAATCAAGAAGTCCAAAGGTAGCACTACATTTTGGCCAAACACCATCTGAAAAGGAGTGGCTTGGAGTATCGTTTTATAGGCAACTCGGTATGCCCAAACAACATGGTGTAGCTGTTTGTCCCAATCAGAGCGTTTATTATTCACCAATTTAGTCAGCACATTGCATAGAATCTTATTTGTGCTTTCAGCTTGCCCATTAGCTTGTGGATGATAGGGGGCAGACTTCTTGTGTATAACCAAGAATTCTTGGAGCAGATTTTCAATAACTTCATTCAAGAAGTGAGTCCCTCTATCACTGACTAGCTCTATAGGTAGCCCGTCTCTTGTGAATACATTCTCAAATAAGAACTTACTTGTCATTTGAGCATGGTTCTTTGTGGTAGCTTTCACCTCTACCCACTTGGTTAGATAGTCTGTGGCCAGAATGATATATTCAGCATGTGAACCCTTAGCTGGGGGATTAATAGGACCAACAAAGTCTATTCCCCACTTAGAGAATGCACGTCCACCCATCATAGGTTTCAAAGGCATCTCATCTTTGCGTATAGGATACTGAGTTCACTAACAGACATCACACCTCTTCACATAGGTATGTGCGTCCATGTGAAGGCTCGGCCACCAAAGTCCTACAAATAGGATTGCCTTGATCACCCGATCTGGTCCAAACTGTCCTCCTACTACACCTTGGTGAGCAGTTTTCAAGATCTTAAGATATTCACTCTCATGGACACATAATCTAAGATAACCATCTTTACCCCGCTTGTATAGATTATCACCAATAAGTGAGTAGTCTAGGGCTTCTTGTTCTAGACTTCTTTGTCTGGCCAATGTCATATCTTGTGGGAATGTTTTCGTCCTAAGGAAGGCTACTAGTGGTTCACTCCAATCTGGCACTATGGACACTTGATAGAGAGTGGCATGTTCCACAGGCGGTTTAGTGCAGCAGATCGGGCATTCCTTGCACAACATATGGACATCAGCTTCCATAGTAGGCCAATGCACTCCGAATCTCCTAATTGTCTGTAAAGTTCTTTGCTTTGAGTAGTGTTGCTCTAATGCACCTACATGTGCTAATTGCAACCATTTTGCATACTCGTCGTCTTCCACACAACAAGCTAGGATCCCTTGATCTATATGCTTGTACATACTTCCTTGAGACATCTCTGACTCACTAGTCTCAGAGCTAGGGTAGTATGAATGATGGCTCAACTGCTGGGCCCAAGACCTAGCAGTATGATTTACACTAGCCTCTGAAGACCTAAGACTTTGTCTATCTCTCCCTAGGTATCGTCCTGATCTAAGGTTCATATGCCCAATTGAATAATCCCAAATTTCCCAAATACAATTTTCGTTGCTGAGTTCTTTTGTATTAGTCACTTGTTCTTTTTAATTTTCCTTCAGGTGTCACTTCTTGTCCAATTAATCTTCGTCGCAAGGAACACTTAAGTTTTATCGTACTTTGAGTGTGGTCGCTCGATTTAAATTCTTTTCCCTTATGTTGTTTTGCAATTGTAATCTCCTAACACTTGCACTTGAGTGATTAGAGTTCTTGGACTTGGTCGTTCTTAACGTATCCCTAATTGATCAAAACCTCTATCCGTACTTAGCCTAAGCTAGGGATTGACAAAGGGTGTTGAGAATTTCCAACCTTTGTTTCTCTCCTCGATTGCCCTTGTGTTCCGAGGAAGCCTGTTCCCAAGCTTGCACTTACTCTTGCTTCAAACGTCCTTCAATGCTCTCCTAGGACCTGTAAAAGTCCCAAGTTAGTTCAAGAATTGAATTCCCTTAAGACAACAGACCCTGTTCATTCATGCAATTCAAAGATCAAACTATTCTCTGGCTTTATGGGTAACAATCCTAAAGATCCCTTAGTTTTTCTTCCCCCCCAGTACTCCCCACGAGCTTTCCAACAAAACCAGAATCACAGCAATTGGATTTCGTATGAGAAAGTTATGACCATTCAGTGCTCTAGGGTTAAAATAGGGTTCCAACAGGCTAACAGGCAAACAGGACTTCTCGAAATACTTCATGTAGCGGCCTCACAATGCTCTAACAAATCTCTAATGTTTCCCAAATAATACCCCAAAATAGACCAACTATTTTTCCCCTAAAAAATGGCCGAATTTGCCTGTCAACCGCGATCGAGTGGTCTGTCAATCGCGATTGATATGTCAGTCGCGATCGACGTGTCGGTCGCGATTGACAAGTCCGTCATGGCTGTCAGTCGCAATTGATGGGTCAATCGCGATTGACACATGGCTCGAAAATTTAGTCAGTCATGGTCAAAGGATCGTTGACTCTGTCGATCGCGATTGATGTGTCGATCGCCATTGATAGGTCCGTCGCGAGGGGTCTATCGGTCGTGGTCAAACAGTCGTTGACTGGGTCGGTCGCGATTGACAGGTCCGTCGGGGCTGTCAGTCGCGATTGACGGATCGATCACGATTGATGGCTCGATCGCAATTGACACGTGTCACGCGTAAGTTTTGTCGGTCATGGTTAGTCGGTCGTTGACTCGGCCGATCGCGATTGACGTGTCGATCGCGATTGACAAGTCGGTCGACAAGTGTCCGTCGTGGTCTGTCGATCGCGATTGACGTGTCCGTCACAATTGACAGAAAACTGAGGAATTCTAAAATTTCAAACACATATTCATGAATCTCTAGGCTTGTAGATCATGATTATGTACTTTGTTTAGCAAAAGGATCATTTTTTTTGTCGGTCACGATTGACAGAGGTCAATGCCTCGGGACCTGCACAGTCAGATTTTTTACCTGTTGAAGCTGGTGCAGCTTCTTGGGATGCTGATTCGTGCAGAAAATCTCAAAAAACACAGAAAAGCACAAGCACACAAACGCTCTCTTGCTCTCTCTCACAAGTGAATTGAGGGAAATGGTGCGAGTGTGGTGATATGACCAAAAAACTGAAATTTTTGCGATGATGGAGATGGAGGTGGAAGATGGTGATGATAATGGTGGTAATGAAGATGGTGAAGAAAACAAAAGAAAATAGATAAAAGTGAAGGAAATACCTATAACTCCAATGCCTCAACTCTACGTCTTACCATCACACGCTCCTCCTCAAAGCTCGATCCCCGGCAACGGCGCCAAAATTTGGTGTAGCTCAGTGATGAGTAGCACCTCCTTTAATGTCAATCCGGGAAGACGTGAGGATGGTATGATGACCTCGAACAAGTGATGGCACAAGTGCGTGAGTGAGAAGCACACTAGCATGCACACACATACACACACACGCGCACACGGCAAGACAAAGAGAAAGACAATGGAGTTCTTTTAGATTACTTCCAAAATGCTCATACAAGTTCAATTCTATTACAAGCTAACCTCAAAAATGAGCTCTCTAGCTCTATTTATAGTTTTTGACTACCTTTTGGCCCTGTCCAGACCTAGTGTCTGGCCTAGTTAAAAATTAGGTTCTAGGGCCTATTTGGAGGCTCAAATGAAGTCTAAAACTTATGAAAATTGGTACGATGCTACTTCTAATACTCCTCAAGCTCGAGGACTCCTTGTCTTGCACAAAATGGAGTTACAAAAAGGTGAAATGGTATTTACAATGATTTGTAGTGATGAGAATCACTGTTATGAAGATGTTGTGTTGGAAAAATTTGAATGGCCTACTTGCCAGATCTTCGTTGACTGCTTAGTCTGCTTGTGCTTTCTCTCTGCTCTGGCTCCCTTCTTTGGCTTCCTTGTCTTGTGAGTCCTTCGGTGCCTTGAGTGTTGCCAACAGTACACAATAACAAGGTAACCCTCAAGCTCTAGATTCATATTATGCTAGTACTTCAAATGCACCTAATAGAGAGGAGAATCATTCAACGAAGCCTAGATATAATAGGCCATTGATGTGCTATCACTGTGGTGAGTATGGCCATATGCAAAATAGGTGTTCCCTTCCAGAAGATGCACCTCCTTGTCAGCATTGTCCAGAGGCTAAGGATCACTATACCAAAGATTGCCCAAGAAGCTGCCCTGCTCCAATTCACATGATTGCAGTCTCCCCACAAGTAGAAGGTATGACAACTCAGTCTTATGTTGTTTCATCTTCTTCAATGCCCATGATGACTAGAGCTAGACAAGCGGCAGTAACCTGTAGAGAGGAACAACAAGGACTCAAGGATAGGGAGGAGGAAAAGAAGACGGGATGGAAGGCCCAAACAGACATTGAAGGAGCTTATGAAAGGATGGCAACTGCAACTACATTTGGAAGAAGGATTCGACCCAAGGAAAACTACTAGGTATACTGTGGAAACTCAGGTAATGCCCTCTTTCCCCGAAGAAGAAGATACATTATTGAATTGAATGATGGATAGTACAGAGTGTTGCACGGTGGAAATCAATGAAATAGAGGAAGAACTTGCAGATCAAGGAGTTGTAGAAAAAGGCCATGAAGTTCAAAAGGAGTTAGAGAATGAGAGTTTGCACTGGAATACAAACTTTGAAGGGGCAACAAATATAGAAGTATCAAGGAAGGAAAGATATGAGCCTGAAAGCAGAGAAGATCTCCCCTTTTTGGATATACCTCAAGGGTGGACCAGAGAACATATTGCAGAGTAGAAGCTAAATTCCACTCCTGCATACAGTGGGGATGATTTCTTAAGTAAGACCAGTCCTGAAACACTAGTTCAAGAAGTAAATCTAGGAGATGAAGAGAACCCTCAAGTAGTCCACTTGGCCTCTTGGCTATGGCATTATCCCCCTTTACTGCAGAAGGTAACTTCTTTAATTTTTGCTTATAAAAATGTCTTTGCATGGTCCTACAAAGATCTAATAGGGATACTAGAGGAGCTTGGATTACACCGAATACCCTTAGTTGAGGGATTCGCACCTACAAGAAGTAGGCCGTATCAACTCAGTCCAAAGTATGCAGAGGTGGTAAAGTTGGAAATTACAAAACTAGAAGCAGGTATAATTGTTCGAGTAGAACATTCCAGGTGTCTTTCTTCTATGGTTATTGTACCCAAGAAAAATAGTGGAAAATAAGAGTCTGCATTGATTTTTGTGCGTTGAATAAGGTAACTGTTCAAGATGGATTTCCTCGGCCCTTCATAGAGCAAGTACTTGAGGAAGTAACCGGACACACTTTGTATAGCTTCCTGGATGGTTTTAGTGGCTACAATCAGATAGTGAACCATCATGATGATAGGGACAAAACAGCCTCCATTACTCCATGGGGCACTCATGTCTATACCCGCATGGCTTTTGGCTTGAAAAATGCACCAGCTTCATTTAATAGAACAATGTATCTGATATTGGGCAAGTGGTTAACGACCTTTCTATGCATTTTCATGGATGACTTTTGAGTGTTTTCAGGCACAGATAGAAGAGCAGCAGTTCAAGATTTCCATGATCATTTGGTGAATCTAAAGGAAATCTTTGAGCAATTTCTCAGAACAAGTTTGAAGTTAAATCCTACTAAATGTCACTTTTTGGTCACTAAGGGCACTCTTCTTGGTCACATAGTATCTGTTGAAGGGATAACGATTGACCCTGCAAAGGTTGCTGCTATCCTTTCCATGCCTATTCCACAAACCCCAAAGGAAGTGCAAAGTTTTTTGGGCCATGCAGGATACCATACAAGATTTATACAAATGTATTCAGAAATAGCTAAGCCCTTGTCAAGGCTTACCAGTAAAAAGGTCCCCTTCTCATGTAGTCCTGAAGCTGAGAAAGCATTTTGTGAAAGAAAATTGAGGTTATGTACTACTACACTTTTAAGTGTTCCTAACTGGTCATTGGATTTTCATGTACATACAGATGCCAGTCTTCATGTTGTTGGTGTGGTTTTTGGCTCAACCATCATCACACAAGATTGATACACCTATCTCCTAGGCCAGTAGGCTACTTACCAAGGCAGAAAGGAACTATAGTACGATCGAAAGGGAAGGTTTGGCTATTGTATTTGCTCGTCTAAAGTTTCGGCATTACCTTCTCCGTGTACATTTTATAATCATATCAAACCATCAGCCCTTGAAGTACTTGATAAACAAGCCTAGAGTGGCTGGAAGGGTTTGGTGATGGTTACTCCTGTTTCAAGAATTCAACTTTGATATTCATATTAAGCCAGGAAGAGAGCACTACATGGCAGATCAAGTATCCAGGACCACAATGAGCGAGAAGGGTACTCACTTATAAATGGGAAGTTATATAGATATTGTCAAGATGGTATCTTGAGAAAATGTGTTTATCCAGAGGAGGTAAACCTTTTGCTGGAGGCAGCACACAGTGAAGGGCATCTAAAAGGGGAAGATTTGGCTCAGAGAATCATCCACAAGGGACTATGGTGACCTCATATCTACCGGGATGCGATCAAGTTTGCTAAAGAATGCCACATCTACCAGAGATGTGCTCCTATGCCAACCAGATTGAATTTCCAACCATTAGTCATATCTATAGGATGGCTCCCATTCGAATGATGGGGTCTTGATTTCATAGGACCAATTAGTCCAACTGGTCAACCTGGGGGTAAGAAGTATATTTTGATGGCCCCATGTTATGCAACTAAATGGATAGAGGCTAAAGCTACTGTGGACTGCACAGCTTTAACAGTAACTAAGTTTTTGTATAAACGTATTTTCTCAAGATTTGGTTGCCCACTAGAAATCACTAGTGATAGGGGCACACATTTTGTAAATCAATTGCTCCAATTTATATTTGATAGGTACAAGGTTTTTCATAAAAATTCTTGTGCCTACTATCCGAGGGCAAATGGCCAAGCAGAAAGCTCCAATAAGATTTTGCTTGGGTTGCTCCACAAATTATCTTTTGATCATCAAAGCTTTTGGCCACAAGCATTGATCGGTGCAACTTGGGCTTTCAAAACTACAAGAAGGGGAACCACTGGCGAGAGTCCATTTTGCCTAATATACGAAAAGGAGGCATTCGCACCATTTGAATTTATTATCAAAAGAGACATTGGAGCCAGAACCATTGGAATTGAACCACCCATTAGGAGACTGGTGGCATTAGAAGAATACAGAGAAGAAGCAATGCAAAAACTTCAGGTAACGCAAGAAGAGCGCAAAAGATTACACGACAGGTATCTTAGGTCCAATGAAGTACAGGAAGGATCCTTGGTTTTGGTGCATAAAATCCCAGCAGCTTCAACCAAATTGGCACCCAAATGGATAGGACCATACAGGGTGGTAAAGGTATTACCACATGGAGCAGTGCATCTAGAGGATTTGCAGGGTAAGAGGATACCCCTAGACAATATCTCCAGGGTGAAGAATTACTTGAATTAAGTCAAGATGGAGGAACTTCATTCACTGTACATACCGTATTTCATTCAATGATTGCAGTCTTATTTAAATAAGCAAATAAAGGAGGAGCTGCATCGGGACAGTGCAAAGACTTGATATGGCGGTCTGTAGCATGGCGCAATTCTCTCTCTCTCTCTCTCTCTCTCTCTCTCTCTCTCTCTCTCTCTCTCTCTCTCTCTCTCTCTCTCTCTCTCTCTCTCTCTCTCTCTCTCTCTCTCTCTCTCTCTCTCTCTCTCTCTCTCTCTCTCTCTCTCTCTCTCTCTCTCTCTCTCTCTCTCTCTCTCTCTCTCTCTCTCTCTCTCTCTCTCTCTCTCTCTCTCTCTCTCTCTCTCTCTCTCTCTCTCTCTCTCTCTCTCTCTCTCTCTCTCTCTCTCTCTCTCTCTCTCTCTCTCTCTCTCTCTCTCTCTCTCTCTCCCTCCCTCCCTTGCACCCGCCCGTAGCCCCCGCCACCCCCTCCTACTCCCGCCCGCAGCCCCCGCAGCCCACCCTCTCGTGCTTCCCTCTCTCCCCCACCCGCAGCCCCCGCCACCCCCTCCTACTCCCACCCGCAGCCCCCACAGCCCCTGCCCGCCCACAGCCCCTACCTCCCCCTCCTACACCCACCCGCAGCCCCCGCCCGCTGACAGCCCCGCCTCCCCCTCCTACACCCGCCCGTAGCCCCCCCCACCCACTCCTCCTACCCCTGCCCACAGCCCCGGCCTCCCCCTCCTACATGCGCCCACAGCCACCCCCCGCCCATAGCTCACTACCCACACCCCCCACCACTCCCCACACCACTCCCACCATCCCTCCATCCCACCATCCCTCCATTCCACCATCCCTCCATCCCACCATCCCTCCATTCCACCATCCCTCCATCCCACCATCCCTCCATTCCACCATCCCTCCATCCCACCATCCCTCCATTCCACCATCCCCCAGCCCTCCATCCCACCATCCCTCCATTCCACCATCCCTCCATCCCACCATTGCTCCATCCCTCCATCCAACCATCCCTCCATTCCACCATCCCTCCATCCCTCCATTCCACCATCCCTCCATCCCACCATCCCTCAATTCCACCATCCCTCCATCCTGCCATCCCACCATCCCACCATTCCTCCATTCCACCATGCCTCCATCCCACCGTCCCTCAATCCCTCCATTCCACCATTCCTCCATCCCACCATCCCTCCATCCCACTGTCCCCCATCCCTCCATCCCACCATCCCTCCATCCCACCATCCCTCCATTCCACCATCCCTCCATCCCACCATCCCACCATCCCTCCATCCCACCATCCCACCATCACTCCATCCCTCCATTTCACCATCCCACCGTCCCCCCATCCCTCCATCCCACCATCCCTCCATTCCACCATCCCTCCATCCTTCCATCCCACCATCCCTCCATCCTACCATTCCTCCATTCCACCATCCCTACATCCCACCATCCCACCATCCCTCCATTCCACTATCCCTCTATCCCTCCATCCCACCATCCCACGATCCCTCCATTCCACCCCACCATCCCCCATCCCTCGATCCCTCCATCCCACCAACCCTTGATCCTTCCATCCCACCATCCCTCCATCCCACCATTCCCCCATCCCTCCATCTCCATCCCACCATCCCTCCCCACACCACCCACCACCTCCCACCACTCCCCACCCACACCTCCCACCACACCTCCCACCACTCCCCACACCACCCAAACCACCCACCACCTCCCACCACTCAATATGTAAGATAGGCAAAAAAAAAAATGATGATGGAGTTTCTGTGACATCAGAAGAAGATTTCTTTTGTGATCAAGTGGTCAAAGGCTACTACAAGAGTTATGTGAAGGATGTGCTTCTAAGAGTCATTACATTATCATAGGTGGCACATAATGAGGATTCCATGATCTTTGTTTGGGAGCTCATAAATGAACCTAGATGTCCAGTCCAAGTTTCATCAAGAAAGAGACCTCAGCTTGGATTCAAAAATGAAAGTAAAAGTGAAAAAAGGTAAATGAGTGTTGCCGCCTAACATTCATGATGACAATGCCCTGAGTGCCTATTTTTGAGGATTTAATTCAAACCTGGTGGGGTACCATATTTGACCTACCCCTCCATCTATGGGGCAATCAATCGGTGCATATTCAGTGAACGTGGGAAATCGGCAAGGCCCTCTTGGCCTATGGAAGGCTATAAAAGCAATGGACTAGTACTTACTGGGTGGCTTATTTTTCGGCAACTGTTTTGGTCCTCTCTTTGCACTCTGTGGCTACAAGTCTACTGTAGGAAGTCACTCTGTGGTGAAGATACAGAGCATGGGCTTCCCGGTGGAGGGCTAATAGCACTATAGTGTGATGAAGTGGCTCGGTTTTGTCATTCAATGTGAGTCAGTGGTATTTCGGTGCTCTTTCCCTTAGAGCAAGTCTTCATACCTTTGTACTGATCAGTGCAAGTCTTCATCTAGTTGTGATCACTATATGTATTGGATGGATCTCTTGTATTGATTCTGTTTAGTGTTTAGTTTTGGAATGGTATGTTAGCCCAGAACATCAACTTTAGAGCATTTCTTTTGCCTATATTGTAATCATATGCTCAAACCAAGGAGTGGTTTTGTCCTCGCTAATGTCATTTGTCATTAATCTTCTCTCTAAGTATCCACAATACTATGCATCTATTGCTTGTGCCTGCTCACAAGAATGTTAAAGGGTATACTTCCCTAAGGAGAACCTCCCTTGAGTAAGCGAAGTACTGGAAGTGCATAATGCACATGCATATGCACAGATACATGCATACACATGCACATACACACACATAGACACATACACACACATAGCCAAACACACATACACACACATATACACATAGATTTAAACACATACACATGCATACACACACATACATACATAGACACACACACGTACATACACACACACACATATACACACACACATAGACACATACACACATAATGCATATGCATATGCATACATACATACTTAAGTGCATACACACATACACACATATGCATATATATGCATACATAATGCACATGCATATGCATACATACATGCATACACACACATAGACACATACACACACATAGACACATACACACACATAAACACATACGCACTCATAGACACATACACACTTACACACACACACACATCGAGACACATTTACACAAACACACATACACATGCGCACAGACACATATATATAAATACACACGTATATACACACATAGACACACACACATACACACATAGACACACACATACACATACACACACATAGACACACACATAGACACACACACACACACATCCACACACATTTACACACACACAGACACATGCATACAGACACATTTATATAGATACACACACATACATGCATATGCATACATGATGCACATGCATATGCATACATACATGCTTACATGCATACACAGACATACACACGCATACACACATAGACATACACACATAGACACACACACACATACACACACATATATGCATACACACACATAGAGATACATACACACACATACACATACATGCATACATATGCATACATATGCATACATAATGCATATACATATGCATACATACGTACTTACATGCATACACACACACATATGCATACATATGCATACATAATGCACATGCATATGCATAGATACATGCATACACATACACACATATAGACACATACACACACATATGCATACATATGCATACATAATGCACATGCATAACATAGAGAGAGACACACACACACACACATATATATGCATACACACACATGTAAAGAGACATGCACACACATACACATACATGCATACATATGTACATAGACACACATATGCACATACAGAGATACACACACATATATGCACACACACATACAAACTTACACACACAGAGATACACACACACATATATAAACAAACACATACACACATAGACACATACAGACTTACACACACACATACACACATCCACACACATTTACACACACACATACACATGCATATAGACATATATATAGAGATACACACATATATACACACATAGACACACACATATACACACACATACACACTTACACAGACACATACACACATTCACACATATTTACACACATACATACACATGCATAGACACATATATACAGATACACATGTATATACACACAGACACACACACACATACACACACATGGACATACACACACATATATATGCATAGACAGACACAGAGAGACATACACACATATATATGCATACACACACGTAGAGATGCATACACACACACATACACATGCATGCATACATATGCATACATAATGCATATGCATGTGCATACATACATACTTACATGCATACACACACACATGCACACACATGCATACATTTGCATACATAATGCACATGCATATGCATACACACACTCACATATACACCTACATACACGTATATATATTGATTTCTAACCCTCTTTGTTTTATATGTACAGGTATTATGGATCATAGTAGAGAGAGAAAGGTGAAACTCACTCTCATAAAAAGTCTTATGAGAGCAAAAGTTTTGCCTGATACTCTAGGGATCATCATGCATGAGTACTCAGAGATGCTTGATGATGAGCTGGATTATACGATCCAGATGCTTACCCAGTGATCACAGGAGGGCTCTTCTGCGGCTCCACATGCAAGAAGACAGATATCTGCTCATAGGTATATTTTTTTTTCATAAACTTTTTTAATGATATTATAACACACATTTTTATTCATTTTTATCTATCTATTTTCAGCACACCTAAACCACCTCCAAATCATGATAGCAGAGCAGAGGTGCCTATGAGGACATGCATAGGCACCTTAGGGCTAGAGTGTGATATGGAGCTAGAGGGGAACATTGTGTACATAGGGAATGGATTGGAGTTCAAAAGAAGAATGCGGGCATTATGTGACTCTTACCTACGCCTTGTCCACTTACAATGGAAGTAAGTATAAATTTTACATATAAATTGAAATAAATATCTTTTGTTTTATTTACATGATTTTTTTTATTTTTGTAGTGAGCATGATGAAAAGGATAAAAAATATGTACTTAGTTCACTTGAGACAGAGTTTGGGACAGGATGGTCGCATAAGTGGTGTCTAAAAGAGATGTGAACACTTATGGCTCATCGTCACGATAATGCACGGTATGCATTGCTTTTATGTATATATACGTGGATATGAGTATGTGTGTTTATGTATGTGTGTATGTATATGAGAGAGAGAGACAGAGAGAGAGAGAGAGAGAAAAGTGAGACTAGAGGTACAAATATAGGCATACACACACATATACATCATACATGCACATTTACACACATATACACATACATGCACATTTATACATACACACACATACATGCACATTTTTACACACACATACACATGCATGCAGTTACACACATATAATGAATACACATAGACACATACACATACTCACATACACATACACATACATAATCATATGTACACACACATAGACTCATATAATCATATTTACATGCATATATACATATACACATGCATACACACACACACATACCCGCGAGCTTCATGTTCTAACTTAAAAGAACATGATTTCATCTCTTTAGTAGGATTCATCATTATTCAAGTTGAATAAAGAATCTATTATCTGATATCCATTTAGAAACTTCAAGTTATTGATCGATAACTAGAGTAGAATTTACTATCTAATCTGCTCATATGTTTTCATTATTGCCATTATTTTGGTAAGACATCAATATAGTCTCATCTTCATTATCCTTATTGATTTCATTTATTTCTTCTATTGTTAAATGTGTGTTCTCATGAGTCACATCATCTATTGGTGGATTGATATTGATTTCTGGTAATTCATCTTCCTCATGAGTAGAATCAGCATGTAGAGTATTATCCTCTTCATCAAAAAGATTAGTATCATTATCACGTATAATGATTCTAATTTCTCTTTCAGATGTTGATGTATCAGTATCTGATGCTGAATCATCAAGAGGACTTTCTTCGATCTCCCTAACAATAAACTCTTCAAACAATGACCTACCTCTAGGTTGAACATGAATGAATTACCACCAAGGGTGAGCATCTAGGTTTTTATAGAAAAATGCTTGTTCAATATGCCTAGGAAGAATATATGGTTCTTTAGTAGATCGCATTACCTTGGAAGAATCAATTACCCAAAACCCAGATAACTCCTTTCTTAATGTGGAATTACTACCTTTATACTCAGCTCGAAACCAGTCAACCTTCAAAATGACCTATCAAAATATATAAAAACAGAAACCCATTATTAGGTGCTTAAAAAAATAACTAACTCTATCATAAAAATTATAAAATTTTTTCTACCTGTTTGAATATACGAAATGAAATTTTGTAGATACCAACAATAGTTCCTATGTAACCAAGTTTGCCATCTATAAGGTTCGTGTCTTTTGAGCTAGCACGTGATAGTTGCTTGAAAGAAGCAACAATACTAGAATACTCTGTTTTACGTAAAGAATCAATGGCTTTGATTCTAATATGTTGTTCAAAATCCCACATATTAGTGAACATTCAAGCATGCAAAAGAAACTAAATTAGTAAATAGAAACTAATATACATATATGAAGAAAATATAATATTATTAAAATAAAATTACCTTTCGTTCACAACCTATCATTAACTCTCTCTGCTCATCTGAGATATCTTCATTATTTGCATTGGTGTGTTGCAAATGACTATATAGCCAATCCGTGAAAGAAGATATATTTGTAATCTCATTATTATCGAGATTACGTCTATATCTTTTGTTTCTTCGCCTTTTACTTCCGAAATTTTTAAGTTCCTGTTTGTACTCGCTAAGGAATGCTTGCATGCATTCACTGTTGTATGCTACAAAAGTAGAAACATCATTTTTTTCTTGAAATGTAAATAAAAATGGAACTCCTTACTTGATAATACCTCATCTGTTATTCTTGAAGAAAACTTGTTGGTCCGTGCACATGGAGCTTCTTCATGAACTCTTCCAAGGTACTCACTAATGTAATACATGCACTCTTCAAGCATCCCATGGATCCTTCTGGTTTTGCTCTTTGTCTCACATAACCTTTTAATATTCCCATAAATTGCTCGACCCAAAATATCCATCGAGTGTTGACAACACCTGCAATCTCTATTTCATCTACAAGATGGACTCATAAATGAACCTGAAAATCAAAAAATGAAGTAGGAAGCTCTTTCTCCATCAAACATAGTAGCTCTTTGCATTCACATTTTTTTTGTGGGATCGAGTTTTTGTCAATCTCTTTTGATGTAATCCACCTATACATATCATTAAAAAAAATATAATGAAGTTAATTCAAAAATAAAAGATATCCAATATTCATACATATTAAGTATAAAAGTATCATAATTACCTTATAAACGATCCAAGACGATAGATCACATCTCGTACTCATTTTGTTGTACATCCATCGATAACCAAAGCTAAAATATGTTTCAAAAAGTTATGCCAGTCATGAGTCTTTAACCCAGATAAGCTCTTATCATCCATAGTAAACATGTTTTGAAAAGATGCTCCATATCCTGCAAGAGTCCTAATCAATTGAATCCTATTGTTGATAGTCTGTATCTCTTTTGTTGTAAGTACCCAAGGAGCAGGTGCATAAGTCTTTTTCTGTCGATGTCTATCAAAAAATAGCCATAACTTTGGTTTCGAGTTTCGATCTTTCAAATCATTCCTTGATGCAATGGTATCTTTTAGTCCAAGAAGATGCTACCATAGTGAATAACCAATATTCTTGAATATATGCATAGGATCAAGAAGATGACATGCTTTTAACTCTTTCCAGTACTCCAAAGAGTACCATATTGATATGTTCTCTGCGAGTGCCAATTTTCCTTTACCTCTCTTCACATACTCATTATCTTCATCATCACTGAAGATTTCTAATTCTGGATCTATCAGAGGTCCATCTGTCCATTTTTTATACCAATCCATAGGCGTCATAGGTTTTGGACACTAACCTGTTTCAAGCTTTCCATTAAAATGTATCACTTCTCTTTTAGACTTAATGGATGATCATCAGGCAAGAATCGCCGATTTCGAAGATAAATATTTTTGTTGAGATTCTTACTATAGATTGATCTCAACCAATCACCACAATATGGACAAGCTTTATAACCCTTAGTAGATATTCCTACATCATGAAAACGATAAAAATATAATTAAGATTAAATCACATTTATTTATATGCATATTGAATAAAAAAATTACATCAATACCTGAACAAACACCATATCCTGGAAAATCGTGGATAGTCCAAGCCACAATACCACAAACCGTAATATGCCTTTCATTGATGCTTTTCGATACATCAATGACATTAATACCTCTCCATAACTCTTGGAGATCCTCAATGAGAGGAGAAAGATATATATTCATATCTTTAACTTGTCTTTTGTCTGGGATTAAAAGTGAAAGCATTAAATGTTCCTTTTTAATGCTAAGATATGGCGGAAGTTTGTAGTTTATGACTACCACTGGTCATGTTGACCATTTACTGGATTTCATGGAGAATGGATTAACCCCATTTAATGCAACTCCTAACTTTAGATTCTATGGATTTTGTGCAAATTCAGGCCATGTAGAATCAATATGCTGAAAAGCAACACTATCATGAGGAATTCTGATTATTCCATCAGTACTTTTTGATCGTGTTCCCATGTCAAAAGCTTTGATAATTCGGGGCTTTGAAACATATGTCTAATCCATGGAGCCAATGGAAAATGTCTCAATATCTTTTTTGGGATTTTACCTTCTTCGTCCTTATATCGAGGAGATTGACATTTGGGACATGTCAAAGAGTCTGCATATTCACCTCTATATAAATTAATGCAATCGTTAGGACATGCATGTATACATTGATAATCTATACCAAGATTGTTGATGATCTTCTTCATTTCATCATGTGAGGTAGAAAGAATATTCTGACTTGGTAAAAGCTTTTTAAATAATAACCTATAAGTTCATCAAAAAAAGATATATTAAAAAAATTAAATAAATAAATATACATATAATTTTATATATGTGTATGCTTATGTGTATGTGTATGTGGATGTGTATATGTATGTGCATGCATATACATATGTGTATGTGTATATGTATATATGTATGTATATGTGTTCTATAGGTGTATATGTATGAATATATACGTATGTGTATATGTATGCATATATGTATATGTATGTGTGTATACATGTGTATGTGTGTATACATGTGTATGTATGTATGTATGAATGTGTATATATGTATGAATGTGTATGTATGTATGTATTTGTATCATGTATGCATGTGTAGCTATGTATATTTGATTTTGTTTTTAATTTTTTTTTTGTATATTGTGGTTTGCAAATATTCATATCTAGACCATTGAATTGTCTAGCGGTTTCCTATTTTATAGTCAATCTATTACCTGTCTTGCTAAGCTGTTTACAAATATTAAGTATCAGTTAGCTATGAAGGTATTAAGTCATCTGTAAAATGGGAGGATCAAATCTATCGCGAATATTTTGAAAGATGAATGAATAGTTTTAAAGGATGGGTGGACAAAAAGTGTCCATTCAATGCAAGTTCTTGTTCTTACCTTAGCTAAAGTAAGAATAAAAACCTGCATTGAATGGACACTTTTTTTCTGCCTATCTTTTAAAATTATTTTTCCATCCTTCAAAATCTTCGAGATAAATTTTCTCCTACCATTTTACAGATGACTTAATACCTGCATAGCTAATTGATACTTCAAATTTGTATGCAAAAGAGTTAGCCACACAGGTATTAGGTCAACTAAAATAGGAGAAACATATGTGTCAAGAAGATTGTAAAGGTTGGGTGGACAATTCTAAAGGCTAGATGGACAAAACATCTTCATTTGATACATGTATGTATAATTTGACCTTACTCTCATAACATGTGTATGTGTGTATATGTGTGTGTATGTTTATATGTGTGTATAGATTCATGTATATTATGTGTATGTTTATATATGCATGTATTTATATATATATATATATATATATATATATATATATATATATATATATATATATATATATATATATATATATATATATATATATATATATATAGAAAATTGAAAATTATACCTTAATAGTGTCGAAACAGATACATTACTCCATCCAAAACGATTTTGAAGATTGAGAATAAGTAAGCTCACACTTAGTCATGTCCAAGGACTTCCTTCATATACATGCTTTAAACATTCCTCTCGAAGATATTTCTCATTTTTAGAAATATCAATGCTCTCACTGTCATTTTGATACCAATCCTCAATAAAATTTGCCATGCCATCATCTTCATCATTGTCGCACAAATCTTGTACTTTATCTTCTTTTGAATATAGATCTTTCAACTTTGCATATTCCACAGGATTCCTTTTACGTAGCCTCCTCATAGAAGCTTCTCATAAATGAGGTCTTACTAGCAATTGTGAATGGTGTGGAGGAATATCATCAACATCATACGTTGGAATCTACACATATAAATAAAATTCATTAGTATTTCATAAATGAATAAAAAGTAAACTTTAAACATAAAATTAAATATATAAGTTATTAAATATGGATAGAAAATTTTCATTCTCTCTAGCTAAAAGGTGCTCTTGGAGGTCTACGCCATCCATAATTCACTAATAGTTCATCACCAGCATGTAATGTAGTAATAGCATTGAAAACTATGTATCTTGCTACATCTCTTCTCATGTATGGTGATTCATGACTATTTTCACGCTCCTCAAATGTGCAATTAGTCCTTGAACTATTATGTAACCCTCAACTACTATTTATTAAACCTGCTATATTTCCATGTGTGTAAGGCCTTCCATTAATATATAAACTTTCATTTTCTGCATGTATAATCCTTCTACTAGCAAGGAATGCTACATTCAAACATATTCCATAAGTACTCATGCTTTGAACATAACGTGAAAGTCGATGCCAATATCCCCATCCATATATAGGACCACAAAATGACATAAGAGTGACTTCAGAGTTTGGAGGCACATACAAATCCTCTACAATAAAGAGACCACGACCAGCATTAGTAATAGTGGATGGAGCAATCATATAGTGATTACCCCAAAAGTTGAAAACCTCTCCATCTAAAGGAAGTGGTCCTCTATTCCATCCTCCATATCTTCTTCTATCATATGTTTGTACTAGAGAACGATCACGAGCTGGCAATGGATAATCTCCAACCGTTTTAGTCTCTAAACCAAGAGGTAGAGGATTTCTAGAAACCTCTGCTTGTAATTGATGAACAGCAAGTCCATGACGTGTACAAGGTATATTAACATTATGAGAAAAATTATCATCATCATCATCATCAAGCAAGTATTCTTGTATATCAACAGTAATTTGATTTTGTATATGGTTTTTAAATAAAATAATGACATTAATTTATATAAAAAATACATACTCAAGCATTATCACGTTGACCAGGTGATGGTGCATGCTCAAAAGTACCATACTCTACCTCATGTTCAATACATTCCAATTGTGGTCTTTGATACGTGCCATAACAAGAGTTACACCAACATATAATATGCTCTTGATAGTAAAATTCATCATAATTCCTATCGGAGGACACATGTGAAGTCGTTGCGTGGGTAGGAAGTGGTGGAGTGCCCTCTGATTGCTCAAAATCTGATTATAATAAGAATCAAAAAAATATATAAGTTATGTATCTATCAAATATATTTAAAATTAAATGTTTGATATACTTAAAGTATATAGTCGTTGCACGATGAGGAGACGGTGGTGGAGTTCCATCTGATTTATCAGATAATCTAATTATTTACATACATAAACATTCACATATACATATTTACACATACACACATATTCACATATACAAATTTACACATACACAAATATTCACATATACACAAATACACATTATTGTGAGATAAATGCATGTATTTTGTATGAATGAGTGTATATGCATGCATGTGTGTACGTATATATGTGGATATGTATATGTGTGTTTATGTTATATGTATGTATATGTGTATATGTATGCATATATGTATACGTATATGTTTGCATGTATATGTGTATGTGGTTATGTGTATGTGTATGTGGGTGTATATATGTGTATGAATTTTGATTTTTTTTTCTGTTTGAGATTAAATTAACATGAGATATTGTATGGTGGAAAAAAATAAGAGGCGACCTAACATACCACTTGAGACGTGGCAGTTTTTTTGTAGATAGCTACATCTTCAAGAGTCATTTCCTCAGTAGAAGGTATACAAATTAATAGTTTATATTTATAATTTTCATATATTTTAGTAATTTTTTACATTTAATTTATGTATTTCTTTTTACTTAAATAAACAGGCTGCTGCAAAGAAGAGAGTTGAGTCGGGCCACACATCGCACCTATGCCAAATGGGCCATCATGGTTTTGTAGCTACATTTGTAAGTATATGTGTTATTGTGAGTATATTTTTTATTTTAGTTAAAATGCAAGAAACTAATCTTTTTTATTTGTTTCAATGCAGCGAAAGGAGTATGGCCGATATCCTACCTTACATGAGATCGAGTATGCTACACATTTTGGATATCGACGTTTGAGCAAGTATATGCGAGATCATCCAGATGCCTTTGTGAGTATTATTAAATTTTATATAATTATTTTATTTTTATGAATGTTTTAATTGTTTTACTTATTTATGTTTGCTATATGTAATACAGGAGTATTATGGAGAGGTAGATTTGGATGAGGTGGAGAGACAGACACGGGAGAGACGATCTCGATCATCACAGGGTGATCATGATGATGAGGATGAGGATGATCAGGATGATCATGATGCTGATGATGATGATGATCATGATCATGATCATGATGATGATGATTAGGATTCTTGATTATGACAATGGATTATATGTATTTACATTGATATATATATATATATATATATATATATATATATCTATATATTTTTCATTTCAATTATGTTTTGAATTGTGTGTATGGTATTAAGTAATGAAAAGTTTTGTTCTATTGATCGTTATTTTTGTTTATATTAAGCATGTGTTTTAGTACTTTAATTATATAATTCATTCATATGTGTGTACATATGTGCATGTATATGTGTGTAATATGTGTGTGTACATATGTGCATGTATATGTGTGTAATATGTGTGTGTATATGAATTTATGTACACATGTATATGTGTATATGCATGTATGTGCATGTGCATGTGTAACTGTATATGTGTATGTATGTGTATGTGCATGTGCATGTGTATGTGTGTGTATATGTATGTATGTGCATGTGCATGTATAAGTGTATATGTGTGTATATGAGTATGTGCATGTGCATGTGTATGTGTGTGTATATGTATGTGCATGTATATGTGTAAGTGTATGTGTATATGTGTGTATTGCATGTATATGTGTATATGTATGTATGTGCATGTGTATATGTGTGTGTACATATGTGCATATATATGTGTATATATGTGTATGTGTGTGTATATATACATATGTGAATATGTATGTGTATGTGTATAAACATATACAAATGTATGTATATGCAGGTGTATATGTATGTGTGTATATATATGCAATAATGTGTGCATGCAAGTCCTTTTATGTGGTTGTAAAAATGTTTGTGCATATGCATGTGTATGTGTAAGTGTATGTGCACATGTATCTATGTGTATATATGTGTGTGTATGTGCATGTGTATATGTGTGAACGTGCATCTTCATCATGTATAAGTGTATATGTGCATATCAATAAGTGTGAGTATGCTATCTAATGAAAATAACACAATTCAAATGATATACAAAGAATGGAAATTGTACATACAATAGTTAGCCATACTTTTTGCTTGGTTAGCTTCTTGAATAACCTACAATAAAGAGAGAGGGAGAAAAGAGAGAGAGAGAGAGAGTGAAAGAGAGAGAGAGTGTGTGTAAAAGAGAGAGAGAGAGAGAGAGAATTCAAAGAGAGAAAGAAATAGAAAGAGAGAGTGAGACAATAAGATAGAGCTTAGGCAAAACAACAATTCTGCATATACTTGTTTCAGCTCGTAAGCGGAGCGCAATTGCAAACATTGGAGAGCTCTTTGATCAAATGTGTGAACATGCCGATTGAAGAGCCTCCAACATTTTAATTTTTTTCGTCAACAGACCATCATGTAAGCGACGGCAACACGTCGTAAAAACCACTGGAATTGTCATCGCATAAGGGACATTTTTTAACGTCGCTTATGCGATGCAAAAAAGCATCACTTATGCAACGCTTTTTTAAACCGTCATGTTAGCGACGCTTATGCGAGCGTCGCACATCCCGTCACGCCACACATCAAAAGAAACATCATTTGGATCGTCCTTTAATCGACGGTCCACACTCGACGCTTCTTGTGACGCATTTTACAATTTTATAGCGACGAAATTGTGTCGCTTTAACCGTCGCTATGAGTCCATATTCTTTATAGTGTCTCTTGTCCAAATAAGTTTTGTGAAGTTTTATAAATCTTAAATAATTGATTGTTATTTGGTCTTCTGTAATGCAGAAAATATGTGATAAAAGGAAAAGAGGGACGTGTTTATAACCATATCTTTTCCTACTAAATTAAGCCGCATACTTTCTAGTACTATGATTTAATCTCGATTGTGGGAAAATCCAAGTTCAGACTCTTATAGAAATCCCAAACCCCATTGTCATAGCTAATAACGAACATATTTTATTACATCTTTGATCCATAACAAACTACAAAGAAACTATAGTGGACATTTAACAACTGTTTTAAAATCCTTTTTTTAACTGGGTCAGATCATAGCTTTCGAATCTTTTCTTGTTGTCCTTGTGAACAAGCTTTATCACTCCATCTTGTGAGAGTGTGAAAGCTTAGATCTTCCTTCCAAACCATGCAAGGAGTCCCTAAAAAAGCTTATTAATATATTTTGAAGATTTTATTGTTAAGGCCGCCGAGACACTCTTCTTCAAAACCGGCCTGAACAGCATTGTTGATTTCATTACTGGTAAGTGGGCTATCAGGGCTACAAGCCATATCTTGTGGAGATGTCTTTGATATCAATCTCAAGATGAGAGCCATGCAGTTGCATATTCAAGAGGAGAGGGACAACGATGCAAAATTATGCAGTGAATTCAATGGAGCTTTGCATCACACGCAAAGTTGTCTGCTTTTTTGTGGAAAACCTCGTTGTATTGTATCTCTTCGAATTTTCGTTTGTATGTTCACTTATTTTTCTCACAATAGAATATACATAGCAATGACTCTTTCACTTGTGCCGGAGAGGATATACTAATATGACACATACACGTGAACGGAAGATTGATCAAAACACGGAACTTCATCGACCGTTACGCATCTCATAGCGATGTTTTAATAAATAAATCATTGCATTATGATATGAGTTAGACGTGGATATAACTATGATTGCATATGTGTGTCACTTAAGTTTTCATATTCGTAAGAATGGATACTACAATGGAAGCAGTTAATGGTAAGACACTGCATGCAATCTTAGTCAATCCAGTCCAACAATAAATTGTTGCATAAATGATCACGACTTTGACATACCTTTTCACCTTGTATGTTTTGTGGATCCCCTTGTCTTCTTCATGGATAATTTCCTACATTGTTTTTTCAATATAGCATGTACCTTAGAAAATTCTAACTTAAAATTTCCTTTATCGTTTTCGGTAATTGATCTTCAAGGGGAACGCACGTATATAATACTTATCTAATACATTCCGTTTCTTTGTTTTCTTTATCATTGCATATATCTAAGTTTCCTTTTTACTTGTATCTTTGTGACATACATTACAGTACATAAAACTAGATATCGCTCTCTCTTTTACCATACGGTATGGCAACTCGTATTTCCACATTCAAACAATGTGTGTGCGTGTTCTCTTTTTTTTTTTTTTTTTTTTGACAAAAGGATTTTAAATTATTAAAACGAAAGTCGTACAACATTAGTCACATACAAAGTAGGATGGTGATCTTTTGATCTACTGTGTGTGGGATCGTTTTGCCCTTTAGCTTAATTATTTTTTAACAACGAGCACCTTGAAGTGTTTGAAAGGGGGAGATCTTTTCGAATTTCGAATCCTTCTTCCTAGGGAATACAGAGACGTCTGTTTTTCCACAGATCTTCGCTTGTAAAGGCGTTCTGAAGATTTGTAGAGAGGTCCATAGTTTTTCTAAAAACCTACATCCAAATTTTTTGATGCATCCGACCAATAACTTGTTGAAGTTGAGAGGGGCTTTTGCTCAAAGCTTTCCATGTAGCAGATAAGATGGATTCTTTTGGGGACTGTGAGCAAGAGCATGATCCACTCAAGGCCTCTGCATCTTGGGACACCAAAGAGGAACATGCAACATCTGTGCAGTTTTGCTTGCGGTTTTTGATGCACATGCTTCTTTCTTTTCTATTCACAGGGTGCTCTCACTCCACCTGGTTGGTTCACCAATGCGGATCAGCTTATTTATTGTGTGCAAGGTAGTGCGAGGGTTTAGATGGTAAGGCCAACCGGAGAAATGGCTGGTGATTTGGAGATGAATGAAGGTGATATGGTGATGGTACCAAAGAACTATCCTTTCATGATGCAAGCTGGACGGAATGGGTTCAATGCAACGTTCGTCATGAACAACGACAAGTAATTGTGTTACAACCGCTAATATGAGTTGAAGAGAATGTGTTCTCAACAGATTTTCATCTTTCGTTATTTTCATTACCAGGCCGATAGCAATGCACATTACTGGTGGCGACTCGGTATTCAAAGCCATGCATCCAAGGGTAAGGATGGGGGCGTTCAAAATAAGCGAGGCCTATGAGCAGAGCACACGCGCAAAGACAACCTTTCTGCTGCCTCCCAGAAAGGCTACCAGGAGAGAGAGAGTGAAAGTGAAGTTGAAGATGGTGGCAATATTGGTGGTGTAGGCATGGACGAGATCCAAGAGGCGCTTTGGAGCATGTTTTAATTGCTCTTTTTTGTACAAGCTAGGCCCCTAAAAGTAGTCCCAGTCTCAGCATAAAGAAAATAATCCCACTCACAGCTTCCACGGAGCTTTAATGTCAGCAGGTCGCTAACTTGTATGCTGTAAATACTGTAACACGAGACAAAAACGCGTCTTTTTTCTCATATTGGTTGGTTGGTTGTGCATCTTCGCGTCGAAAACGTTTTTCTTCTCTGTCTTTAAGTGGCAGGTCATTACAGAATGCCAAATCTACATAGCAATCATAGAGTAATATTACACATACATACACAGATACAGGAACGGAAAGATTGATCATCTGCCATTAATCATGTCATAGCGATGCGTTAAAAACTAGACCATTGCGAGTTAGATGTGGGTATCATTATGATTGCGTATGTGTGTCACTTAACTTATCAAATTCTTCAAGGTACCTTATTATTTGTAAGAATGCATACTATAATGGTACCTTATTTGTAAGGAGCAGCAAATAACCACCAATCACTCTAAATTTAGCAACTAGTTACTTGTAAGAAGCAGCAAATAACCACCAATCACTCTGAATTTAGCAACTAGCAGTACCTAACACAATTACGGAGTGTGCACATGTAGAAGATGATGAGTTATGAGCTTTTTAATGTTTCTTGAAGCTTCGTAAAAATTCACTACAAGAAATAGGGGGGCATAGCGACGCCGCCGAACCGGAAAAAAAACGGGGACCGTCGCTTATGCAACGCTAACGTCACGTAAGCGACGGTCGTGTTTTCGAAATTTTGATTTTTAGGCGGGGTACGTGGCAGACTCAAGCTTGCATCGCTTATGCGACGCTAATCTTTGCGTCGCAAATAGAGTCGCTTGCTAGCGACGGTATGGGCGACGTAGGCAAACTGGAGAGCGTCGCATATGCGTCATCCTTTCTAGAGCGTCGCGTAAGCGACACTCTAGAATGTTCAAAACAAATTTCGATTTCTCCCGGCACATTTGTGCCGAGATCTGGACGAGAGCAAGAGAACGAGAGAGAGAGAGAGAGAGAGAGAGAGAGAGAGAGAGCGCGCGAGAGAGAGAGAGAGACCAGGTATGCGCACACACACACTTACACACACATACATATGCATACACACACACATATACACACATAGACACACACACACACATACACATATACACACACACATACACACACAAATACACACACATATACACACATACACACATAATGTTGCATACACACACATATACATACATACACTCACACATATACATGCACACACACATATATACATACACACACATATGCATACATAATGCACATGCAAACATGCACACGCATATACACATACACATACACATACACACACATACACACATATACACATGCATACACACACATACACACACACATACACACATACACACACATACACACATACACACACATATATGCATACACACACACATAGAGAGACATGCACACACATACACATACATGCATACATATGCATATGCATATGCATACATACATACTTACATGCATACACACAGATATGCATACACAATGCACATGCATACATACACATACATAATGCATATGCATACATAATGCACATGCATACATACACATACATAATGCATACACACACATATGCATACATAAAGCATACACACACATACACACACATGCATACATACATGCATACACATACACACATAGACACATACACACACACATACATATGCATACACACACATATACACACATAGAAACACACACACACATACACACACAAATACACACTCGTATACACACATACACACATAATGTTGCATACACACACATATACATACATACACACACACATATACATGCAGACACACATATATACATACACACACATATGCATACATAATGCACATGCAGACATACACATACATCATGCATACACATGCACACACATATACACATACACATACACACACATACACACACATACACACACACATACACACATACACACACACATACACACATACACACACTTATATGCATACACACACACATAGAGAGACATGCACACACATACACATACATGCATACATATGCATACGCATATGCATACATACATACATACTTACATGCATACACACACATGTGCATACATAATGCACATGCATACATACACATACATAATGCATATGCATACATAATGCACATGCATACATACACATACATAATGCATATGCATACATAATGCACATGCATACATACACATACATAATGCATACACACACATATGCATACATAAAGCATACACACATATACACACACATATGCATACATACATGCATAAACACACACACATAGACACATACACACCCATAGACACATACACACACATAAACAGATCCACACTCATAGACACACACACATACACATAGACGTGCACACACATACACACACATATACACACACACATAGACACATACAACCTTAATGATGCATTCACACACATACAGATGCATACACACATACAAATGCATACACACATACACACATAATGATGCATTCACACACATACACATGCATTCACACAGGGATACAGGTCTTAAATATGACCTTTCTCCCTGGTATAGAGTACACATATTTATGCAGTGTAGTTGTGCATGACAACGAGATAATGTAGTGTCCTGATTGCAATAAATGGTCAACAGATTGCCATACCTGTGTGTCTATGTGTCTATGTGTAAACCCACAACCTATCTACTGACACTCAACAAGTTTCTCATGAAAAGAGATATAAGCTTATCTATGTGTATGTGTGTGTATGTGTGTGTATGTGTGTGTCTATGTGTAAACCCACAACCTATCTACTGAAACTCAACGAGTTTCTCATGAAAAGAGATATAAGCTTATCTGTCTGCACATGATTTAACTCAAATAGAATTTTCTCCTGTGAATAATTCACATAATTCACTGCTAATGCTCCCTTGTATATGCTTCTCCTTTGTTGATGGACCCATGTTGTAAACCCACAAACTATCTACTAACACTCAACGAGTTTCTCATGAAAAGATATATAAGCTTATCTGTCTGCACATGATTTAACTCAAATAGGTTTTTCTCCTGTGAATAATTCACATTATTTGCTGCTAATGCTCCCTTGTATATGCTTCTCCTTTGTTGATGGGCCCACGTTGTAAACCCACAACCTGTCTACTGACACTCAACGAGTTTCTCATGAAAAGAGATATAAGCTTATATGTCTGTACATGAATTAACTGATCAAATAGGTTTTTCTCCTATGAATAATTGACATAATTCGCTGCTAATGCTCCCTTGTATATTCTTCTCCTTTGTTGATGGACCCACGTTGTAAACCCACAACCTGTCTACTGACACTCAACGAGTTTCTCATGAAAAGAGATATAAGCTTATCTGTCTGCACATGATTTAACTCAAATAGGTTTTTCTCCTGTGAATAATTCACATAATTCGCTGCTAATGCTCCCTTGTATATGCTTCTCCTTTGTTGATGGACCCACATTGTAAACTCACAACCTTTCTACTGACACTCAATGATTTTCTAATGAAAAGAGATATAAGCTTATCTGTCCGCACATGAATTAACTCAAATAGGTTTTTCTCCTGTGAATAATTCACATAATTCGCTGCTAATGCTCCCTTGTATATGCTTCTCCTTTGTTGATGGGCCCACGTTGTAAACCCACAACCTGTCTACTGACACTCAACGAGTTTCTCATGAAAAGAGATATAAGCTTATCTGTCCGCACATGAATTAACTCAAATAGGTTTTTCTCCTGTGAATAATTGACAATGGTTTTTCACATAATTCGCTGTTAATGCTCCCTGGTATATGCTTTCTGTCAATGGTGCACACTGAAATCTCATCCGTATGCATGCCTACATGTAAACAAAACCTCATTACATCTCAAACAGTGATCTAGTGTAATATCAGAGATTATTAAATCTAAGTAAAGAACCTGAGCTGCAAAACGTGTCTTTTGCTTCCCATCAGTCCAGGCATATGGATTGATGTTCATCTCTCCATAGCTATCTGCCTCAAAAATACCATGCAACTTTTTATCAATGTAATTAAACAAAAATAGTGGCATCCCTGGTCGGACATTCTTTACATAGATGATATGAGAAGCTCGAAGGCCTGGACATGCAGAAAAGCTGATGATCAAGCTATTGTTCATGCATATGGTTTAAAGGGAGAGACGTATATCTGTGATAGAAAGTAAGAGGATAGATAAGTATACCAAACTTTGTGTGACGCATTCATTGTAAGTCGCATGGTCACAACCAAAAATCACAGCAGCAAGCTCCTCCGCCGGAAGCTTCAAGAACGGGAGCGGTGATGAAGGAGAATGGCTAGCCCAAGAGGAAGGAGAATGAAGGCCTTTGTATGTTTCGGTCTTACGTCCAGCTCCCATGACAGAAGCACTTTGCTGGCGATGAGACTTGTAAGAGTAATTTTAGAGTTTGTTGGAAAACCTTAATTACAAATTTATATAATGAGATCATATGCTACGTGTGTATTAATTACAATAATACTTTCATAATAATATTTTTTATGAATGAAGGCATTCTGTGGGTAGAATATTGACACCAATGGATGAAGATATGAAAGATATTGACACCAGCATTCACAAGTTCACTGTCAAGGATGTAGTTGACAATGATGTGGATAGCAATCTGTGGAGCATGCGCAAGAGCAAGGCTAAGTGGTTCAGGATCTTGGGTGTTCTGTCGGGTATGATCGCCGTTGGGAGGTGGTTTTCTGATATTTGCAGATGGAAGAACCCTATCACCACAGTTCTTGAATATCAAACATCATATTCATACTAGCTAATGACACCCAATATGTTGTTTTTTTTTTCAATATTTTTAAAAATTCTCTTTGGAGTTCTTCAAATATCATGTCACCTATATCCATATCCATGTAAGCAACTACTCATGAATTATGAACCACTCTAGTAGATTGTGGATGATTGAAATCTTAACCAATAATATCGCAATAAATATACCGATGCAAAGTTGCATGTATGTAGTGTTATTTTCTCCTTTCTTTCATTCATGTTGTATTCTTAAGATGTAGATATATAGATGTTGGCAAACTTGAACTTCTATAACATTTCAAGAACAAGAGTCAACAATTAGGAGAACAAGAGAGAGAGTCAACAATTAGGAGAACAAGAGAGAGAGTCAACAAAGCGAGAGAGAGACAGAGAGAGACAGAGAGAATTCAAAGCGAAAAAGATGTAGCAAGAGAGAAACAGAGACATGCATATACTTGCTTTAGCTCGTAAGCACAGTGCAACTGCGAACGTTAGAGAGCTCTTCGATCAGATGCGTGAAAATGCCGATCGAAGAGCCTCCAACGTTTTAATTTTGTTCCGTCAACAGACCGTCGTGTAAATGATGCTAGATGCGTCGCATAAACGACATCAAAACAGCGTCGCTTATGCGACGTAAAAAGCGTCGCTTAAGCGACGCTTTTGGAACCCACGTATTAGCGATGCTACAGGCGAGCGTCGCAGGTCCCGTCGCAGTACAAGTCGCAAAACGCGTCGTTCACTTCGTCGTTTAATCGACGGTCCGCGCGTGACGCTCATTACGACGCATGTTGCAATTTTATAGCAACGAATTTGTGTCGCCTTAACCGTCGCTATACGGCCGTATTCCTTGTAGTGATTTGACTAAATAAATCTTTAGTAGCTCTGTTCCTAATTCATCTCCACCGTCTACACTTGCTTTATTTTTAATTAATAGGATATGGACAAGCTGGCATATGAAAAGCAAGTTAAAAAGCAAATTTAGGGATTCAATTTTAGGATGATTTAGATCTCAATGGTCAAGTAGTATGTATTTTTTAGATGGCTAAGACGATTACTTAGATATATGGAAGAATACCATTTTTTTTTAATGAAACGTTTTTTGGGAGATGGTCATGTAGTATATATTTTTAGATGGCTCTCACGAATTACTTTAGATATATGGGAGAATACCATTTTTAAGTGAAACGTTTTTTTGGGAAATGGTTACAGATAAAGGAAGAGATTGAAGGGCCCATATGGCATGTGACTATATGGGCCCTTAAATTACATGTGACATTAAGGGCCCATATTGCATGTGCCTATTCTAAGAGCCCATATGGCATGTGACTATTTAAGGTGTTCCTTGGACTGCAAACCTAAGTAATGAACCATAAAGAAAAAGCTCTTTGGGAAAAAACCAATGCCTATACAAGGCTTCTCTGCCAGAGCTTTGGCTAGGGAAAAGACATGGTAGGAATCTCAAGAGTTCATCTTCAACACTCCACACACATGTTGCTAGTGTGGGTGTGTTGCTATATCATAACTTTAAGCTATTGATTTTTTGTTTCAAACCTATGTAGTTGATGTATCATAACACTAGAAGCCGTTGATATTTTGTTTCAAACCTACCTTCTTGTGTCTACATCAAAGAAAGATTTATTGGAGCGATACCTTTTTCCATTAAAGTTTATCATCCACCACTTTTTGAGGACCACACACTCTTCTTTAAGTTTTAGGTACTTATCTCATTTATTTTGTACCTTAAACCATTCAGATTCAGACTATTCATTCATATGTATAGACACACATTGTAGATTTCAGCCTATATATTTGTAGATTTCAGCCTATATATTTCAGACTATGTATAAAAACACATAGTCATTCCATGAGGTTCGCTTTTAAGAGCAAAGTTATTTACTCGTTTCATCTCTCTTGTCTCTTTTTCTATTGTGTATCTTCTCGCATCTAGGTTATTCAATTCAAGTAGTGTATGTGTACAAGGTATTGTAGTGTAGAAGAACCTCTGAACCTCTCTGGGCCGATCTATGGCCTATCTACTTCCACACTTGGCATTAGAGCTTATTATTATCAACTTTGTGTCTTTTCTTGAAGATAGCGGATATGAATTAAATATAGATGGCAAGTAATTTTAGATCCTACAACATTACTCATCTCATAGAGATGTGCTAAAAACTAGACCATTGCGAGCTCATTATGATTGCATATGTGTGTCACTTTTAACTATTCAAATTCTTCTAGGTACCTTATTATTTGTAAGAATGCATACTATAATGGTATCATTTAGATATTGAGGCTGAGTTCACGCAATCTTAGTCAATCCCGTCCAACAATAAACTGTTGGATACGCGATTACGATTTTGACATACCTTTTCACCTTGTATGTTTATGGATCCCCTTGGCTTATTCATGAGAAATTTCTTAGTAATTTTTCAATCTAAAATATACCATAAAAATTTCCAACTGTAAAATTTCCTTTTTCGTTTTTCTATAACTGATCTTCAAGAGCGACACCGCAACTACATAATATTTAGTTCGCACTTGGTTGAGCTTTGGCCTCTTGAGGCAGATGTCTAAGGTTCACAAGTCCTGGGTTGGACATGTAATGGTTTAGGCCAGTTAAACTAGTTGTAGCAAAGTTGTCTTCTTGTCTAACCTATGTAATGGCTTAAGCGAGTTAAACCAATTGTAAGCAAGTTATCTCTTTGTTTAACCCCTGTGGAATATGGAAAGTCCCACAGGTACTATGCCTATTCACTTGTATAATTGCAATTTCAAAGTTAAAGCTCAGGAAAGTCTTCGGCTGAACCTCCATTTTTTTATTTTTTTTTTAAGTACATAATATTTATCGAATACATTTTTACTTATCGTTGCATATCGAAGTTTCATTTTTACTTGTATCCTTGTGAGATACGTTATATTACATGCAACCAAACATATCGCTCTCTCTTTTACCAGACTGTATGTAAATTCGTATTTTCACATCTAGAAAATTCTTTTCTTCGGACAATTAAAAAAGGCAGGCGTACAACATTTGCGGCAGATGAATGTTTTGTTGTGTGTGTGGTCAAATGCTTCAGTTCTTGTGTGTGCGGTCAAATGTTCCATAACTGCATTGCACACGGATATCTAAGACTTTGAAACTATGGTCTTCGTACATTTCGACGTGATTATGGGTCATTTTTGGGTACGTCAATATGATCCTCATATTCATGCCCATGAGTATAAGATTTTAACTTCTCAAAGATGGGCAACGTGATGATCAGTCCAGCCTATGTGCTTTGTGGAACTCTGAAAATCTGGGACAAAACATGTATATAAGTTAATTCTCTGATTCGGCACCTGCAAGGACTCACCTTGAAGTATATGGCAGCAGCAAAAAGAGTGTAAAATACAGAAACAATTTATAATAATCAACACACACAAAAGTGTTTGCAGGAGCAGCAGCAAATAACCACCAATCGCTCTAAAATTAGCAAGTAGCAGTACCTTACACATTTAGGGAGTGTGCACATGTAGAAGATGATCAGTTATAAGCCCATCAATGAGGTCATTTATTGTCTCTTAAAGCTTCCTAAAAATTTGACCAAATGAATCTTTTAGTAGCGTTCCTCCTAATTCATCTCAACCGTTTACACTTGTTTTACTTTGGGTTAATAGGATATTGACAAGTGGCATTTGAAAACCAAGTTGAAACGAAAAATTAGGGATTTAATTGTAGGATGGTTTAGATCTCACATGGTAAAGTAGTATTATATTTTTAGATGGCTCTCACGAATACCTCAGATATATGGAAGAATACCATTATTAAGCGAAACGTTTTTTGAGAAACGGTCACAAATAAGGAAGAGATTTAAGGGCCCATATGGCATGTGCCTATTTAAGGGGCCCATATTACATGTGAGATTTAAGGGCCCATATTTCATGTGCCTATTTAAGGGGCCCATATTGCATGTGACTATTTAAGGTGTTTCTTGGACTGCAAGATAAGTGAAGAATACGTAAAGAAACAGCTCTTTGGGAAAAAACTTATGCCTATACAAGGCTTCTATGCCAGATTTTTTGGCTACGGAAACTTTAGCCTATAAAAGGACATGGTAGGAATCTCAAGAGTTAATCTTCAACACTCCACACATATGTTACGAAGTGTGGGTATATTGCTGTATCATTAACTCTAAGCTATTGATCTTTTGTTTCAAATCTATGTAGTTGATATTGTATCGCAAACCTATCTTTTTGTGTCTACATCAGAGAAAGATTTATTGGAGAAATACCATTTTTCCATTAACGTTTATCATCCACCACTTTTTGAGACCACACACACTTCTTTAACTTTTAGGCACTTTTCTCATTTAATTTGTACCTTAAACCATTCAGATTTCAGCCTATTCATTCATATGTATAGACACGCATTATAGATTTCAGCCTATTCATTCATATGTAGATAGTCATTCTATGAGGTTCACTTTTAAGAGCAAAGTTATTTACTCGTCTCATCTCTCTTGTCTCTTTCTCTATTGTGTTATCTTCTCTCATCTAGATTATTCGATTCAAGTAGTGTATGTGTACAAGGTATTCTAGTGTGGAAGATCCTATGAACTTATGTGGGCCTTTCTACTTCTAAAACTTGGCATTAGAGCTTATTATACATGTACATAACTTATTTCAAAGATTTGAGATTATAAAGTTAGACTAGAACGAGAGAATAAACTGGATGGAGGATTTTTATGATGATGATTCTTTTACTATCCAAGAATTTGTGGAATATTGTCAATGGAAGCTTTCGAAGGTCAAGAAAAAAGAAGATGTTGGTTATCCCTAAACATGACGTGCTATTTCAATTTTTGCCCAACAAAGAAAGGAAAAATAAGAAACTTTTTCTTCAACCAGAGACAAGAACATCCAAGATCATCAATCTACCGAGGAAAATTTTAGATGGATTTCAAGAGATGATAAATAAATCTCTCTTATTGCAATGGGTGTAAAACTTCATATTATTCTTCGAATGAGGTCATGCAAGGCCTCTCGTTAGGCTTGGCTGGAATTCAAGAATCTCTACCAAAATAGAAACCCTGCAAGGAGAGCTTATCTTAGGAGCCTTTTAGCAACATAGATATGAAGATTAGTGATCACTTTAGGCACATATTCGTAAGCTAAAAGATATTCCTAGTTAATATTTCAATGTTCACTCGAATACGTTTGATAAAGAGATGGTATCTATCTTAATCAATTCACTTCTTTCATCACATTGTTCCTTTGTTAAATTTGCTTCTCTTTCCAAGGGAGGGGAGAGAGAGAGAGAGAGAGCTAACATGTCAAGAGTTTCGGTTTCGATTATTTCTTGATGACGATTGACAATAAAAAAGTATGGAGGAGAATGATCAAACTATGAGTTCTTTGTTAGAGTAAAAGGAAAAGAAGAAGAAGAAGGAAACTAAGTCACAATCTAAGGACAACCCAATACTCAAATAGGAGGTTTACCATGTGTCATTTTGGAAAGATGATTATAGGGTATATGAGTATTTCCCTTTTTACTACCACTTCAAAGTCAAACTCCACCATCAATAAAAACCACCTAACCAATCTCCCAATGTAACATGTTTTTTTGAACAAATAGAGAAATCTTTAGTGGCCTACAAAGAACATGGATCTATTGAATAGGAGATAGTGTCTAAAATGTTTTATGGCATATACCATCTCTAACACGTGTTTTAGTGGTGGTATCATTCCTCTCCACATTATTCTACTGCCTACTATCATAACCAATGGAATGTTCAAGTCTCCCTTGATCTATTAGTTGAACAACAATGCATTTGATTGCAATAAGAGCATTCACATGAATGTGGATTGGTTTGTTCCATTCTAGCACCTTAAGAATATAGTCTAAGATAGATCTTTAATATTTTTAATTCACTAGATGTCTTTTTGCAATCCTCTATCCATCCAAATTTATTTGTAGGCCATATAGCAATTTTTCTATTATTGCATACATGTTGATCGACCTATGATAGTATGCACAATGGACCATAAATGGTTGCATTTTCTTCATACTTTTTGGCTTTGAAAGATCTAAGATCGGGTAAATCTTATCTTCGTCCATTGAGATTCCATTATCTGAGATGATATGGCCTACAAAAGAATACACTTTTTTTTTCTTCAAGCACAACCTATATTTTTTGCATATGTCAAATAATTTTTGACGTTCTAGAATATGAAAATCCTTATGAGATGAGTAAGTGCATAGTTCATCTACATATTAATCATTAAAAGTTGCTAGAGCATCAACCAAGCCAAATGGTATGGATTTAAAAGCATAGTTACTGCACTCAAGAGCAAAGGTTATGTTGCGCCTTATGATACTCTTCCACTCTAAAAACACGTGATTGCATGTTTTGTGGACTTGTAGTGAATTATCCTATTGCAATTAAATTTTCATATTCTTATTAAATCGGTGATCCAAGTAAGCTTGTTGTTCTGATTAAGATTCTTCATCCCTAATCATGACCATGCTTATGCCAATCCATTGTCATCTATGCATTCTATTATGATCATCTCTTGCTCATTTACACACAAATTGTGTGGCCAGACTCTCCATTTGACCAAATGGATTGAAAGATCTCATCACAAAAAAACTTTATGGCATACAGGTTGCATCCTCTATTTGCATTAGCCTTTGAATTCTCTTCTCTTACCTCTTGGATGATGTGGATATCCATAAGTGCATATTTTCTTGCATTCACAATTGCTCACTAAACCATCTCAAGAGAAACTGCATCCATTTCCTTATGTATTGGATTCCATTTTAAAGGGAGATCATCTCTGTATGAGAAATTTTGTAGATTAGTTTTGTTAGTCGTCCCCTTGTCTTGTAGATATATGGGATCTCCTCCCCAATCATACACCACCTTCATGTACTACATGAAGTGTCTCTTGAGAGTTTGTAGTTTCTTGCCTTTCCAAATTGACATATGGCTAATATATCCTCAAATTCCACCCAGCATGTGGTCAATGTAACCTTCTCTTATAAGTCGAAGGTAGGTTTCACATGACCATCCACCAATTCTTGATTTATATGGTTTGGTCATAGGGCATACTTCATACACTTTTACCATATTTCATTGATAGTTATGCCAACTCCTACACCCTTGTTAATAATTTCCTTGTTTATAATTTCCTTGTTCATGTGTCCTTTAAACGTGAATAATAGATAGGAGTTCCATCATTGCATTCTCCGAATTATCCAACTTCATCTACTTGAAATTTGGCCATTGCTTGGCCTTCTCATGCAACCTTAGTTTCCTCATGAGCCTTGATGTCTTTCATTTGGCCTGTTAGTCTATCTCATTGTTTGGGCCTAATTTGCAATAGTTCTTCCAAAGCTAAAGTACATCAGATTTTGGATTTCTTTAATTCTTCCATATTCTATTATTTCTCTTCTATTGGCGTTGGCCTCTTGTATTGCATGGCGGGTGCATGATGACATTTTTCATTTTTCTAATTATATGATCTTGTATAGTTAGATAGATTTCCTAGAATCATAGCATCATCTTCCTCCATTATTGGATTTAACTCACCTTTGACCTTGGAGCCGAATTCTAAAGCATATAGGTCTTTATTCACATCAAGTTCTTCTAAGGCAAGGTTGAATTTCCTCTTCCTTCTTCCACATGGTATCATGCACTTTATTCCATTGCTTTGAAGGAAATGATCCATCCACTTCTGGCACCAAGAGTTTATGTTTCTCCCCTCATCATCTGGTAGAGGTATACTCTAAAGTAGATCTTGTTTTTTGTTTCTCTACACATTAGGCTCATGATTTTCACTACATGCCCTAATTTCTTCTTCTAGAATTTCAGTGTTGGGAAAGGGGGTTCGTGATTTTTCTATTAGTCTCACAACTAGAAGTGGCCACACTAAGCTACTTCTTTCTCAAGGGAGATATGCATGAGCTACCAAGCATGAAGCAAAAACCACTAGTGCACACACCAGTGTCATAGCAACCTGTCAAATCCGAGTCAAAAAAAGCATGAAAATATGACGGTAGTGATCCCCCTTGGGATAAAACAATCTAAGTAGATGGGTACCACTCAAGAAGTGAAAGATGTGCTTAACAGTGTACCAATGCTTGACACTTGGGCAATGCATAAACTTGTTTATCTCAGAGACAAAAAATTGAATACCATGTTTACTTATGCATAAGTAAATTAAGCATCCAGCATCCTGTTGATAGAGGACAACATCAAATGCATCTCCACCATCATCAAGACTCAACCATAAACCTCTTTCCTTAGGATTGGTAATAGGTTTGCGGTCTTTAAGTCCAAAACACTACAATGATATGTCAACATATTTTGTTTGCCACAAAGCTATTCCCCCATCAACTTGCATAAATTCAATACCCAAATAATGATGCAAATGCCCTAAATCTGACATCTCAAAGGATCGATGCAAGTAATCCTTAAATTCAGCAATGTGCCTCTCATTAGGACTAGTGAGCATCATGTCATCCGCATACACGACAATGATCAAAAGTATATCATCTGCATGCTTAACACATAAGGTGATCTCATCTAATGTTCTCAAAACCATGTGCAATCAAGTAGGCATGTATCTTTTCTTACCAAGCATGTGGTACCTGATTCAAATCAAATAATTCCTTTTTCAACCTACACACTTTGTTTTCATGCCATTTATGCACAAAACCACAAGCCTGAAATAGATACACATCTCCATGGAATTTGCCATTCAGAAATGCAATTTTAGTGTCCAACTAATGTACATTCCGACCATGATAAGCTAAAAGTGCACACATGCTACCAACAGTGGTCATTTGGAAAGTGGGTGCAAAGGTCACATCAAGATCAATGCCTCTATCTTGAGCATAACCTTTTGCAACAAGCCACTACAACATATGTGGGGCATACCGACGTTGCCCATACCGACGATCACGCCTCGGCATCGGTATGACAGTTGAAAATGCTTGAAAAACCATGTATGCAATACCGACGTTCATTTAATCGTCGGTATACACGGCGTCGGTATGAGCGTCGGTATAGGTGTCGGTACTTTACTGTAAATTACCGACGCTTATACCGATGCTTATACCGACGCTTATACCGAGGCAACGTTTTAACCGGGCCCGAGAGCAAAAATTTGACATTTGCTTGCATTTTGAACCAAAGTTTGCTACTGTCGAGTTTGCACACGTGAACTACATTCTGAACCTATTATTTACACACATCTCTCTCTTTCTCTCTCTTTCTCTCTCTTTCTCTCTCTCTCTCTTTCTCTCTCTCTCTTTCTCTCTCTCTCTCTCTCTCTCTCTCTCTCTCTTTCTCTCTCTCTCTCTCTCTCTCTCTCTCTCTCTCTCTTTCTCTACATCTCTGTTTCTCGAGATCTGAAATTTTGGTAAGAATTGCACATACTATAGCACCCTTTCTCTTTCTTTGTGTTTTCCCTTTTCTAATTTCTCTTCTCTTTCGTTTTGCAAGAGATTTTTGGCATAATCTTTGGAATTCGACGAAGGGCAACATTAACATTGACGACAACGCTCCAAACAATTACATCAATGTAAGTGATTGTTTTGTTTTCGATTGATATAGAGTGAGATAGGGAGAGAGAGATGAAAGAAAGAGAGAGATCTAGAGAAAAATAAAGAGAGAGAGAGAGAGAGAGAAAGAAAGAGAGAGAGATGAAAGAGAAAGATAGAGAGAGAGAGATGAAAGAGAGAGAGAGAGAGATGAAATAGAAAGAGAATGAGATAGAGAGAGAGGTGCATACATACATACACACACATATGCATACACATACTCACATACATATTACATACACACATGCATATTACATACACACTCACATACATATTACATAAACCTATGCATATACATACACATACCTTCTCAAATTGACATATGGCTAATATATCCTCAAATTCCACCCAGCATGTGGTCAACGTAACCTTCTCCTATAATTCAAAAGTAGGTTTCACATGACCATCCACCAATTCTTGATTCATATGGTTTGGTCATAGGGCATACTTCATACACTTTTACCATATTTCACTGATAGTTATGCAAACTCCTACACCCTTGTTTATAATTTCCTTGTTCATGTGTCCTTTAAACGTGAATAGGAGATAGGAGTTCCATCATTGCATTCTCTGAATTATCCAGCTTCATCTACTTGAAATTTGGCTATTGGTTGGCCTTCTCATGCAACCTTAGTTTTCTCATGAGCCTTGATGTCTTTCATTTGGCATGTTAGTCTTCTCATTGTTTGGGCCTAATTTGCAATAGTTCTTCCAAAGCCAAAGTACATCAGATTTTGTATTTCTTTAATTCTTCCATATTCTATTATTTCTCTTCTATTGATGTTGGCCTCTTGTATTGCATGGTGGGCGCATGATGACAATTTTCATTTTTCTAATAATATGATCTTGTATAGTTAGATAGATTTCCTAGAATCATAACATCATCTTCCTCCATTATTGGATTTAACTCACCTTTGACCTTGGAGCTGAATTCTAAAGCATATAGGTCTTTATTCACATCAAGTTCTTCTAAAGCAAGGTTGGCATTCCTCTTCTTCCACATGGTATCACGCACTTTATTCCATTGCTTTGAAGGACAAGATCCATCCACTTCTGGAACCAAGATTTTATGTTTCTCCCCTCATCATCTGGTAGAGGTATACTCTAAAGTAGATCTTGTTTTTTGTTTCTCTACACATTAGGCTCATGATTTTGAATACATGCCCTAATTTCTTCTTCTAGAATTTGAGTGTTAGGAAAGGGGGTTCGTGATTTTTCTATTAGTCTCACAACTAGAAGTGGCCACACTAGGCTACTTTTTTCTCAAGGGAGATATGCATGAGCTATCAAGCATGAAGCAAAAACCACTAGTGCACACACGAGTGTCATAGCAACTAGTCAAATCCAATTCAAAAAAAGCATGAAAATCTGGCGGTAGTGATCCCCCTTGGGATAAAACAATCTAAGTAGATGGCTACCACTCAAGTAGTGAAAAATGGGTAATGCATAAACTTGTTTATCTGAGAGACAAAAAATTGAATACCACATTGCCTTATGCATAAGTAAATTAAGCATCCAGCATCCTGTTGATAGAGAACAACATCAAATGCATCTCCACCATCATCAAGACTCAACCATAAACCTCTTTCCATAGGATTGGCAATAGGTTTGTGGTCTTTAAGTCCAAAACACTACAATAATCTGTCAACATATTTTGTTTGACACAAAGCTATTCACCCATCAACTTGCATAAATTCAATACCCAAATAATGATGCAAATGCCCTAAATCTGACATCTCAAAAGATCCATGCAAGTAATCCTTAAATTCAGCAATGTGCCTCTCATTAGGACCAGTGGGCATCATGTCATCAGCATACATGACAATGATCACAAGTATATCATCCGCATGCTTAACACATAAGGTGATCTCATCTAAAATGTTCTCAAAACCATGTGCAATCAAGAAGGCATGTATCTTTTCTTACCAAGCATGTGGCACTTGATTCAAATCAAATAATCCCTTTTTCAACCTACACACTTTGTTTTCATGCCATTTATGCACAAAACCACAAGGCTGAAATACATACACATCTCCATGGAAGTCCCCATTCAGAAATACAATTTTAGTGTACAACTAATGTACATTCCAACCATGATAAGTTGAAAGTGCACACATGCTACAAACAGTGGTCATTTGGAAAGTGGGTGCAAAGGTCACATGAAGATCAATGCCTCTTTCTTGAGCATAACCTTTTGCAACAATCCTAGCCTTATATCTGTCAACTGTTCGATCAAGCTTACATTTCAAGTTGTATGCCCATTTAGTGCCAATGGCCTTTTCTCACGAAAGAAAAACACATAAAGTCCAAATACCATTCTTCATAATAGCATCATTTGTGATTGCATAGTAGTCATCCTTTTTTTTTAATTTGTGCTTCATCAAAATAAAGAGGATCATTCTCATCACAAAGAGTAGAGGCAGCCATATCATAGCAATCTAATGCAAGGCAAGCACTATGAGAGCTTGAACACTTATGATATGACAATGGTGCATCTACTTTGCTATCTCTCAAAGTTTGCACCAACCATCTTGGCATAGTTTTTGCCTCCTCTTTATCATCACTCTCATCAACAAGTGCATCATGTAGATCTCCATAAGAAGTGGAATATCTGCATCACCATGTGGAACATATAAAGGCTAAACGATTGCCTCATTTAGACCAACACTTAACTGTCCACCTGTAAAAAGAGGCGGCAAAGTGTCGTACACATCTCTAGAGCAAATTTAGGTCTCCTTGGTACATAAAAGTAATGGCTGAATTGCATCTTCCACAAAAACAACATCATGGCTAATGATAATGCATTGATTTTCTGGATGATACACATGATAGCTTTTTCTTTCAAAACAATATCCAACAAAAATACATTTTACTGCTTGATCATCCACTTTCCTGACTTGTTATTCAAGAATTAATGCATATGCCGAACAATCAAAGACATGTAGATGAGCAAGAGATGGCTTGTGACCATGTCAAGCCTCATATGGACTGATGGACTGCAGTGCTTTGGTTGTACACCTGTTAAGTATATATGTTGGACACATAACAACCTCAAGCAAGAAGCTATGTGGAAAAGCTTGACCTTTGACCATACACCTTGCCATCTCGATGTTAGAAATGTTCTTTGTTTGAGAAACTCCATTTTGTTGATGTGTATATGGCATTGTATACTAATGTTTTATCCCACGTAGAGCCAAAAATGTATTAACATCAGAAGACATGTATTCCCCTCATCGATCATAACGGAGGGTGCCCTTTTGACATACTCACAGATTCTTAGTCAACACCAGAAACTGTTTGAAGAATATAAACACGTCTGACTTTTCTTTCAATGAATACACCCATGCATGCCTAGAGAAATCATCAACAAAAGTCACAAAGTAAATGTAGTTCCTGAAAGAAGGTGTTTGCATACGACCATAGACATCACTATGAACAAGCTGTAAGTTTTGACTAGATCAAATTCAACCATCTTTTGGAAAGGATGAATGCTACATTCTCCCAAAATTCAAGATTCACAAGCACTTTTATAAGGTGCCTCAAGTTTCGGTAGAGATACCACTATTTCAAATTTGTCAATACATAGTAAACTAACAAAATTCAGATGAACAAAGAGTGCATGCGAAATCTTTGCATTTGAGACAGCTTGAGAATATTGAACTGCACGTGTTGAATCATTCACATATTTTTCATAGTCTATGAGCTTATACAACCTAGGACATAAAGAGCCAAAAGCAATAATAACATCACCATTTGAGAGATCATGCACTATACATTTTTCGTCAATAAAATTGACAACCAAACCAATCTTGGCTAGTGCTAAAACTAACAATAGATTTATCTTGATCCTTGGCAAAATCATCTCACAATGTGAAAGAACTTCCATCAATAGAAGACAAAAGGATCTTACGAATTCCCATTACAAGATAAGAGGACTTGTTAGCGCATGTGATAGTATTCCTTGTGGGGGGCAAGCTCAAGTGAAGTGAGGATAATGCGCTCTGTGGTGATATGTTTGGTTGCCCACCCATAAAAGAAGAAAACATTTGAGAGCACTATAGACATATAGTGCTCATGCAAGGATGGGTCATAGCTGCAAACAGTAGTAAATGCCCACTTCTCATTCTCCAAAAGATTAGTAGAGTTTGATTTAGGTATAGAGGCCTATGCAACAACCATTCTAGCCTCTTTTGCAACTAGCTTTGGACAACTCTTTTTCTTATGTTGAGGATTGTCACTCTAGCACAATGGTGAGTACCAACGTGAGAAGATTCACCTCATAATTGTCAATCCGTGGAGACGTGAGGACTAGTATGAAGACTATGAGCAAGTGAAGGCACAAGTGCGTGAGTGAGAAGCACACAAGCATGCACACACATACACACACACGCGCACACAAGGCAAGAACAAGGAGAGGAACAATGGAGTTCTTTGCATTAGTCAAAAAGTCTCTTACATAAGCTCAATTCACAAACAATCTAACCTCAAAAATGAGCTCTCTAGCTCTTTTTATAGTTTTCTAACTAGCTTTGGTCTTGTCCAGACCTAGTGTCCGGCCTAGTTAAAAATTAGGTTCTAGAGTCTATTTGAGGGCTCAAACAGAGTCTAAAAATTATGAAAATTGATATGTCGCTAGCTCTAATACTCCTCAAGCTCGAGGACTCCTCGGCTTGCACAAAATGGAGTCTATTCTACCAAAAACGGAATTTACAATGTTTGTGTAGTGATTAAAATCACTTGAGTTGTAAAGAATCCATGGAAAAAAAATGATTTGGCCTTGTTGCCGTATTGTGCATGACTCCTCTGTTGCTTTGTATGCCAACACTCCCCCCTTCCTAGCGTCTGTCGCCCCTGACAGACCTTTGTTCTCTCGGGTGGTCGATGTAATATTGGATGACATTGGTGGCCAGTTCATGCTCTCCTATCCTTAAGCCTCTTGCTAGATCAGCTTCCAAAGCATCCCAATTTATTGCACCAGGGGTCTCTGGTTGCGGGGTAGTGTAGTACTCAGAATACATTGCTTGTTCACAAGCAAAAAGTTGGAGCAGATGTGTTGGCTTCGGTGCGAAAATCTCTGAGTGATACTCCCAGAAACCTGATCTGAACATTTCTTCAAAGGTTTGTTTGTAACAGGCAGGGAGGTATTTGATGCGCGCATGCCAGGCGTAAGCCACACGAATACTGGGGGTGGTGCTCATGTCATACACCAAGTCATAATTGCCATTGCTGAACCCCGGGAGACGTACCTGTGGTGCGGCTGCATTTCTAAAAGTTTTCAGGACTACCTGCATCATATCTAAGATTTTAAGCATCATCTGCGCTGCTACATCTTGCATGGGCTTCAAGCGCGGCATCCAGTGGCGAATGGTTCCCATCATATATGCGACCGACGGCGGTCCCTGTGGTGGCGCAATGTACGGATAGTTCAGCCATTCCTTGCATTGTGCGTTGTTCTGCACCTTAATATTGAATGCCTTCCACGACCTGCGGCGTGGGACTGGACCATAGCATGGATTGTATAGGAGGTGTAAAGGCGCGTTGTTCCATGTGCGTAGCATTTCTGGATATGTCTCTAAAAGTTTTTGCCGCCAGGTGGGTTGACGAATTTTACCTTTTTGCGCCTCTGGAGGAAGGTCTTCGGGTTGAAATTGGGTCGCAAAGGTAGGAATCTGACCCGTGACTCTTTGTATTTCTGCATTATAATCCGCCAAGATAATATAATACGGCCTGTATTGGAGTTCGGATGAGAGGATCAGTCGTCTCGATGACAAGTTCTTGAAGTAAGCCGATTGTAGCACTGTTTCCTCTATGACCCTCATGGCCTGATTTTGCACTACTGTGCGCTCTTCGTGCAAACTCCCGATTTCCTCCACTTGACGTAGCCATGGGGGCCGTGGTGCCTCGAATGTGTCCTGCGCTTCTTCTGTTTGTTGTCCTCCTGGGAATGGTTGTGGATCGTATTCTTCGTCAAACGTTTGTTCCACAGGAATTTGTACAACTTCTTCGTCCGTGGGAGCCTCTGGAGGGGAAGGTGGCCTCTCATATTGTAGTAGGCGTGTTTGCAATTCCGTGACCTGTTTCTGGAGATCTTTTATGGCCTCTACGTCTGTGAGAAGTGAAGCAGCGGAGGGGGTGGTTGGGGAGGCTGCTGTTTGTCCTTTTTGGTGTTTCTGCTTCAATTGTCCCAGTTCCTCCGATAGCTTATCATGTGCTTCAAGCAGCATGGCATAGTCTTCCAATATGATCTTGATATTATCGGGGGTCACTGCTTGAAACTTGGATGGGCTGATGGGTGCCCCCGGTGTGCTCTCAATAGCTGCCTCCAGGTTCTCTTGATTTTGTACTTGCAGACGTCGATTCTCTTCCTGAGCGGCCGCAAGATGGCGTTTGAGTAGAGCCATATTTCGTTGAAGCTTTGAGTTGCATTCCAGCTGTGTCCGTAGGTGACCTTCTACCACCTGTATCGCTTCCTGATCTGTGTTCTGTAACTGTACCTCCAATATGCCATGAGCTTCTTGGAGAGTTTGGAACTGTGTGTGGAGGCGAGCATTTTCCTCTTCTAGTGCCGCGAGGCGGTGCTGTAGTGTTTCTGAGTGCTCGTGCAGGCGTTCATTCTGTTGCTGGAGCTGAATGTAATCTGTCCTTAAGTTTGATATACAATCCAGCATGGTGTCCAATGCACTTCCTATAGATGAGTGGGTGGAGTTTACAGTGGGAGATGCATGGGAAGGGAATTGGGGATGGGGAAGAGTGAATGATGTGTCTATTGAAGTCGTGTGTGTGAGTGAAATTGGTGGAGGGGGAATGGGAGGGGGTGGAATCGTGGGGGGAGGTGCCGTGGGTGGTGAAATGTCCATACCTTCAGGAGTGGTTGTGAGTGTGGGGTCTGCCATATACATTGGGATGGTAGGTGGAGTGTGTGTGGAAGTGGTGAATAGATGCGAAGTGGGGTGGGGAGCTGAAAAGAAAGGAAATGGTTGAGACCCTGGTTGAAACGTTCTAGCCAGGAAGTCATGGAGGGATTGTAGAAATGGAGAGAGAGAGGTCGGGGGTTGAGGTCGTAAATTGGAGGAGGGCGCGAAGGGTTGCGTGGTAGCAGGGAAACCCATGAATGTGGATCTAGGGTCGGGATGACCTATGGCTGAGGGCATTGGGGATGGTTGCCCTAGGGCAGGCTCTAGGAGCGGTTCGGTGGATTGTGTAGTGATGGGGGTTGCTTCAAAGATTGGGTTATCAGTGGTAGAGAATAGGGTGGAACTAGAGATGGGAGTACGGAAAATGAAGGTTGGGTCGGTGGGTTGAGTGGTCGAGGAGGTTTCCACTGTTTCTGCTCTAGGAGGTGATGGTGGGGGTGTGGGTGGTAGTGGCTCGGTGGACTCCTCATGGGTGACTGGGTGCTGTTGGCTAGCCGTTTTGGTTGCTTGGGGGGCTGTCTTGGTGGGTTCAGATGTAATAGTTGGCCCTTCTGCAATTGTGATAGGAATCTGGATATTCTCACCTGAGCGTCGTCGTGTCTGGAACCTTCGTGGATCATATTGAACTGGAGACTTCCTAATGGCAGTGCGCACTGCTTCCACTACCCCATATGTTTCTGCCATCAATAAGAGACCTTCCCGATACTCTGAGTCAACTCCTGCTTCTTCCAACAACTGAGTCATGAGTACTCTGCTACTCTGTTCGGTGAGTAGTTGTTGCGATCGCACTCTTTCCATAATCTGATACAGCCTTCGGAGTTCTGCTGTATAGGCTGGGGCTTCAGTGGTCTCCTCTTCATACGCTCCTTCTTCTTCGAGGTGTCCTTGTTGTTGACCTTGCTGAGCATCACTCCAATGTACATGTCGACCGTCTGTAGACTTTCTTCTTCTTTGTGAGGATGTGCCTTGCTCCTCTGCCTCTGAATAAAACTCCACATCATAGAATTGTGTACTTTGTAGGAATGCTTCGAAGTCCTGGGGGTCCATTCCCTCAACATCTCCAGTGGCAGCAAATTCGAATTCAGGTGGAACAGGAGGAGCCGATGGGGTAGCTTGTGTGGTAGTTTCAGATCCCGACCTGGGTATCCTAATGGTGAAGGGAGGTACAGTGTCCTCCCGTCGTGGCGATACCTCAGGAGTAGTCAGAACTTCCCTTGTCTGGACACAAGGGATCGCACCCCTCATGCGCTTGGATTGATGTGTGGACGTCTTGAGCCTTTTAAACATTTGTAATTGTGCCCAAGTTAAGGCACGTTCAATGGGAACATCGTATGCTAGGCACCGGTAAATAATGCGTGTGATTGCACAGCATCCGTTCACCACTAATTTCCTCGAAGACCGTTTGTTTGCTTCATACAATTGATCTATAATCCATACCGGTAGCTTGATGGGTAACGAGCCTGCTTCCGCTAAGTAGAGAGCGAACCAGATTCTCTTGTGTGGTTGTGTGAATCGGTCTTGGCCGGGAAAGGCGAAATGTTGCATGCACATGCGAAGAGGGATGGACACATTTGGGGTGAGTGCTGCCATGTCTTTAAGCCTCAATAGTTTCCTATCCTTCATGTTAGTGGGAACAAGAGCATCTTTTTCAGAGGGTACATGCGTGCCGTGCATATTTAAAGCGTCGCTTACCAATTCCACAGTAAGTTCGAACCTCTTCAACTCGTTGTTGCCTAGCAAGGAGGGAAGAACAAATGATCCGGGTTTGTCCTTTTCTTCATTAGCTTGTAATGTGGAGACCAAATAGTAACATCGGAGGAGATCTGGTTTAGGTAGTGGGGCTTCAAAGTATTCGGCCAGCCCTGCTCGTTGCCATATGGTTTGGAGATCCTCGGTGTTCTGTAAAGTCTCGAACTCTTTGGAGAAAAATTGGAATCGAACCCATGATCTGTCATACTCGCACTTAGACTCCCATATATACTTGGCCTCTCCTAATGGACCTGGCATGCCATTGAACCAATGAGAATTGGCATGGACTCTTTCTGTGATCCCTGTGGGTGGATCCGGCACCGGGATTTGCTGAAGGTGCTGCAGCTCTCTTGGTCGTTCAATTGGTGGAACATCCACAGGTAGACTATCCACATCAATTCCTGCAGTGAGTATCCCTACTTGTGAGCCCGATCCTGTCGCTTCTGCCATTTTACTTCTTGCCTTCTGATTCTGTGAGAATATAGAATCATGTGTTAACATCGTAATGGACAGAATAATTCCGTAGTTGTCCCCGTCACAACATTAACATGAGGTAGATGGTGAGTTAGTGGTTAGTAAGTGCACGAAGACAGTGTGTGTAGTTAATGCTTGGGTATTCCTAGGAGACTAACGCAGTTAGTAAGTGGGGTTGAATTTACAAATTGGGGTCGGGGGGTTTATTACAGGTCTTGAGCTGCCAAATGCAGTGGATGGGTTTTTCTCTTCGTTTCGTAGAGACGCTAGAGAACATTGTAGGTGTATCAGCTTGAACATGAGGCCTTTTATGGATCGATTTACAAATGATTCTGTTCGTGCTCATGGGCCTTGGTGTGTTCGTGAGTGTTGAAAACGCGTGGATGCCGGTTGTGCGAGTGAATGGGTTACGCTGTATAGGTTGTGGCTTCGGTGTAGTTATCTGCGCCCGCAAGCAAGTCTTAGGCACCCAAATTTGTCTTGATTGTGACCTAGCCTTCATCGACCTCTTGGGCACCCAAATAAATTTCACGTTAGCAGAAGAATTTCCGAAAGACTTCTTATTAGTGTCGTGTTGTTGGTTACTAATAAGAGGCTTTGCCTGTGTGGTTGGCTGGGGTGCAACCGGGTGTTCGCCTCTCCGCACCCACACTTGTTTCACTTGCTGGGACATTTTGCTGCGTAAGTACTTTGGATCCCGGACATAGGTAGTACTCCGCTTCTTCTGCCTTTGATCCACCTTTGGTTGTTGCCTCCTTCTGGCCTTTGGAAAAGAAGGGAGTTCCTTTGCATCCCTGACTCCTTTTTTGAGATCTTCATTCTTCTGCATCACATAGCCTTGGACAAGAACAGCATGATCAACTTCATGTGCACCCCTGGAGGGACCAGGAGTCCGTGTCTTTTCTAGTTCCTTGAGTGCTCCATTATTTAACTCTACTGTAATTCGACTATGATTGACCCAAACCTGAAGAAGTCCACTTCTTAAGTTTAAGTTAACTGCTTGGTCATAGATCCAATCTTGACCCAAGACAAGAGGTTCAGTGAGATCCTCATCTTGACACACTAGTACTTTAACCGTCATTGCCTCATCATGAATATAGAGGGGAAGTTCCACCTCGCCTATGCAAGGGGTTTCCACGCCTCCCAATCCTATGAGATATGCTTCCACAGGATTGACAATTAATTGCAACTCTTGACAGTAAGACACTCTAACAGCACTAGTGGCTGCGCCGGAGTCAATCAAGGCTCTTACGGTCCTTGCACTCTTTCCTTGTCCTATATCTAGGGTTATGAAAGGACGTCGATCAATTATTCTACGCAAGCTTGTTCCTGCGACTTCACACATGGCCATAGGATATCCTTGATCTGCATAGTCATTCGTTCTAGGCTGATCTCTACCTTGCTTTCGTAACTTCATCCTTCTGATGCGTTCTAAAGCTTCTGCTTGAGCTTCTTCTCGAACTCGCTTTTCTTCCTCTTTGCGTTTCTTAGCAGTGTTGAGTCGGCTGAGCATTTCCTCCGTGAGGGGTTCCTGATACCACTTGACTCGGCAACCGCTAATATAGTTTGGGAGAATATCACCTTCTAGCGTGGCTAATTGTACTGCTCCACTCGTGGAGATCCTATTGATAATCATAGGTCCGTAGCCTCTCTTTTCTAGTTTCCTTGCGTGTTGTTTCAGTGTATAGACTAAAACTAGATCTCCTGCTTTCAAGCCCTTATTCTTCACATGGGCATCGAAATATGCCTTCTGTCTCTTCTTGGCTGCATATATTCCGGCAGCGGCTCTCAGTCTTGTTTCCCCTAATCGTTCAAGGTCAAAGATCCTAGAGGAGAGCTCATGACCTGTCCATTCGTACTCTTGTGCTACTTTCAACGTAGGGATCAAAAAGTCTAGCGGTAGCACAGCATTTTGTCCAAACACCATTTGAAAGGGCGTGGCTTGGAGTACCGTTTTGTAGGCAACTCGGTATGCCCAAACAGCATGGTGTAGCTGTTTGTCCCAATCAGAGCGTTTATTATTCACTAATTTCGTCAATACATTGCATAAGATCTTGTTGGTACTCTCAGCTTGGCCATTTGCTTGAGGGTGATAGGGGGCAGACTTCTTATGTATTACTAAGAATTCTTTGAGCAGATTTTCAATAACTTCGTTCAAGAAGTGAGTGCCTCTATCGCTTACAAGCTCTATGGGTAGTCCGTATCTAGTGAACACATTCTCAAATAAAAACTTAGCAGTTGTTTGAGCATCGTTCTTCGTTGTGGCTTTTACCTCCACCCACTTAGTTAGATAGTCTGTTGCAACAATGATATATTCTGCATGGGAACCCTTAGCTGGGGGATTAATAGGACCTACGAAGTCTATTCCCCACTTAGAGAAAGCACGTCCACCCATCATAGGTTTCAGTGGCATCTCATCTTTACGTATAGGATATTGGGTTCGCTGACAGACATCACACCGTTTCACATAGGTATGTGCGTCCATGTGAAGGGTTGGCCACCAGAAGCCCGCAAATAGTATTGCCTTGATCACCCGATCTGGTCCAAAGTGTCCTCCTGCTACACCTTGGTGAGCAGTGTCCAAGATCTTGAGATACTCACTCTCATGGACACATAGTCTCAGGTAACCGTCTTTACCACGCTTGTATAGATTATCACCAATGAGTGAATAATCATGGGCTTCTTGTTCTAAACTCTTTTGCCTAGCCAGAGTCATGTCTGGAGGGAATGTTCTCGTCCTTAAGAAGGATACTAGTGGTTCACTCCAATCTGGCACTATGGACACTTGATAAAGAGTGGCGTGTTCCACAGGTGGTTTAGTGCAACAGATTGGGCATTCCTTGCACAACTTTTGGACATCCGCTTCCATAGTTGGCCAATGTACTCCGAGTCTCTTTAGGGTCTGTAAAGTTCGTTGCTTTGAGTAATGTTGCTCTAATGCACCTACATGTGCTAATTGCAACCATTTAGCGTACTCATCCTCTTCTACGCAACAAGCCAAGATCCCTTGATCTGTGTGCTTGTACATACTTCCTGCCATGATGTGGTACTTTTGGGCTCTCACAACCTCCCTATTCCGTGTGTTCACCACTGGATGATTAGGCCCGTACGTCAATACTGGTACTAATGGCTTAGCCCACTGCGGTACAACTTCCAAATTAAACAAGTAAGCATCAGGAAGATCATCTGATACTCCTTGTGGGGCTTCTCTAGATGTGAGCCTAGAGAGATGATCTGCTCTTAAATGAGTCCTACCTTTCCTTACCACAACCTCAAAGTCATATTCCATGAGCAAGAGAAACCATCTTACTAATCTTCCTGTATTGCATGGCTTGTTCACGAGATATAACAATGCTTGGTGATCAGTAAAAAATTTAAACTTGTTTGCAAGCAAATAGTGTCTAAATTTCTTGACTGCATATACCATGCCTAAGCCTTCTCTCTCTGTAGTGGTATAATTTCGTTCAGCTGCATTCAATTGTCTACTGGCATAGGCAATTGGGAGATCCATATTACCTTCACCAGTAGGTTGTGCAAGCACACATCCAATGGCATAATTGGATGCATCCACATGAACATGGAAGGGCTTGTTCCAATCTGGTGTGGTTAAGATTGGTGCTGAACATAATCGTTGTTTAAGCTCCTGGAAGGAATTCTCACATTCATCAGTCCACTCAAAGTTAGTCAGAAGTCCGTACATGGGCTTTGCAATGACGGCATACATGTGTATAAATCGTCGGTAATAACCACAATGCCCCATGAAAGCTTGTACTTCCTTGACATTTTTTGGCCTAGGTAGCTCTGCTATAGCTCTTACTTTCTCTTCATCCGTGGATATGCCATTCTTTGACACTATGTGTCCTAGAATCTTGCCTTGTCTGACCATGAAAACACATTTTTCTGGGTTCAGGCAGACTTGATATTCTCTACATTTGTCAAAGATTTGTCTGAGTTCAGGAATATGGGTTTGTCTCATGTTGGAATGAGCACAAAGATCATCAACATAGACTTCTAAATTCTTTCTCAAGAACTCCTTAAATACATGGCACATCAGCCTTTGGAAGGTTGCTGGGGCATTGGTAAGCCCAAATGGCATTACTCTAAAGGCAAATATGCCCCATTCTGTGGCAAAGGCTGTCTTATGCTGATCTTCTGGAGCTATGGCTACTTGGTTGTAGCCCGAAAATCCATCGAGGAAGCTGTACACTTCCTTGCCTGCTACTCTTTCCAAGAGGTGCTCCGTGATTGGAAGCGGATAGTTATCTCGAATTGTGGCTGCATTAACCTTCTTCAAGTTAATGCATACACGCAGCTTGCCATTCTTCTTGGGCACCACTACGATGGGGGATACCCACTCAGTGTGCTCAATTTCGTAGATAAATCCAGCTTCAACTAGTCTATCTATCTCTTCCTTGATTTTGGCAGCGTAGTTATCGTTATATGTATAAGGCTTTTGCTTAGAGGGTTTAGCATCTGAGGTCATGGGGATAGTGTGTGAACATATGTCAGGGTCAACACCTTTCAAATCCTTGTAACTCCAAGCGAACACATCTCTGTATTCCCTTAGCAAGGCTATTAGCGCATGTTCTTCCTCTTTTGTCAGGTCATGGCCTATGTATGTGCATCTCTCCTCTCCTTCTTCTAGGGCTACTACTATTTTCTTGGTGGTTTCTTTGTTATCATAGGCCTCTCCTGCTTGAGCCTCTCGTCTAGGCATTCTTATCATGACTCTCCTGTCATCTATCTCATATTTCTTAAAATTTTCTGGGAC
>CM035410.1:171129821-171214821 GCA_020310875.1 Ceratopteris richardii
ATGTGAGACATAGATCACATTCACGACCTCGATATTGGCACTATGGAGGTGAGGGCTAAATTCAATGACGTTGCTTCAAGTGGATGCGATGATGATGTCATAGATATGCATGGGATGCAGGTCATGCAGTGATTTCAGGAGAGTCTATGGCAGTTGATTATGCCAGTGATGGTGATATCACTTTCTCCTATGGTTCATCTCAAGATTCCTTTTGTTCATTAGATGGCACATATATGGCTTGGTTGCTTGATCCATTAGCCACTTTTCAAGTTACTCCACATCGTGCGTGGTTTTGTTGATTCTCAGGTGAGAGTCCTGGATGTGTGCACTTTCTTGATGGTACGACATATGACATTGAAGGTGCAGAGATGTATGCCTTATGCTACCTAGTGGATCATCACTTACACTCAAACATGTACGCTATATGCCTTCATTCCCTATGAGCTTGATTTTAGTTAGCCAGTTACAAGAGAGCAGATGTTATGCATTCCTCAGTGAGCATCATTTTCAGTTGCAATTGGGACAACTTATGCTTGTTAGAGGTGCCAGGGTTGGGCACAGGTATCCACTATAGGTACTTCGTGCGAGAGATAGTCTCATCTCAGTGGGAGTTCAACCTTATGTGCGATGTGAGAATCATCATGTCTCCTTTTGTCTAGCTACACATAGGTCTATTGACATTCATGATGCACATGTATGGCATGATTCAGATGCTCAGATGGATGCACATGTAGAGCATGTTTTGGATGCTCATGATGATTATATAGAGCATGCTTTTTTTTATCATATGGACTCTTATGGATCACACTTTGGATTATCAGTTAGATGATTTAGCGCATGATGTGGATGCTTATGTAGAGCATTATGATGATACTCAATTAGAGTGTGATCATCATTTTGATCTTGGTGTTGATGTTGTGCAGATAACTCAGGTGGAGCATGAGGATACACTTGGTGTGGTAGATCTAGATAGCTCTTAAGATATACAATGTATGCTAGAGCATACTAGCTCTCAGGGTGCACAGCTAGACACATCCTTGGTTGAGAGGATGGCTGATTTGGATCTTCAGGAGTCAGCTGTTATGCAGTCATTCTTGGATTCGCTCATGTCGGATGTTGACACAGATATGTTAGGACATGTTTGTCTTGACAATGGTGCTTTGGATGCCTTGGATACAGGCATGGTTGATATGCTCAAGTTAGCCAGGATAGCACAAGTTTTGTCAGCGTTTGGGAGTCTGATGTACGAGTTGTTATGCTCGAGACTAGACATTGCAATTGCTATTGCAGCATTTGCACTTGGAGTTGTCAATCATCAGATGATTGATACAGTCATAGAACGAGTGGGAGCTTTGCAAGAACTTCATCAGTTCTTGCATCAATCAGATGTGAGCTCGACTCTTATCGATATGAGTCTAGAGCAGTTTGAGGTGCATGGGTACACCTTGTTCGAGGCAGTTGGTGTAGGCTGATCCGTATGGGTTGAGATTCAGACTCTTCCTATGCGTTAATGTATAGTCCTACATCATTCTTTGTATATTTTTTCACTTATGCTCACATTGATCCTTAAGTGGGAGATTGTTGGGGATGTAAGGATCATGTGACCTTAACCCCAAATTCATATATATACATCACTTATAGAGCATTGCCTCAAGAGAGATCATTATGTGGGTTTCAAAGCTCCCATGCATGTGTGCGCATCTCTCCTCTCCTCTCTCTCCCTCCATCTCCTCCTTGCTCCTCTTGTTCTACACCCTAAAGCCCTTCATAGTCAGATGTGAGCTCGACTCTTATCGATATGAGTCTAGAGCAGTTTGAGGTGCATGGGTATGCCTTGTTCGAGGCAGTTGGTGTAGGCTGATCCGTATGGGTTGAGATCTGGACTCTTCGTGTACATTATTGTATAGTCCTACATCATTCTTTGTATATGTTACCACTTATGGTCAGATTGATCCTTAAGTGGGAGATTGTTGGGGATGTAAGGGTCATGTGACCTTACCCCCATATTCATATATATACATCATTTATAGAGCATTGCCTCAACGGAGATCATTATGTGGGTTTCGAGGCTCCCGCACATCTGTGTGCATCTCTATTCTCTTTTCTCTTCCTCCATCTTCTCCTTCCTCCTCTTGTTCTGCACACCAAAGCCCTTCACAAGCCGATTGTTTGTTGTGTGCATACAAAGATGCTAATAGATTGTGATCAGCTCAAACATAATATAGGAAATCATGATTTCTTTGTAGTGGAAGAAGTTTTGTACAAATGTAGAGAAGTAGTACTTCAAAAAAAAAGGTCAAAGCCACAATAGGATCACAAGGAATCAAAGTCTTAGGTTGACTACATATAACTGCTTATGCTACCATTAACATTGTGCTTTACATTGTAAACCCACTTGCAGCCTATGGGTTTTGTTTCTTGTGGTAATGGAACCAACTTCCATGTTTCATCTCCATAAAGTGCAGCCATCTCCTCATCCTAGATTTCTACCAATCTCCATTTCCTATTGCATCTTCAAAACAAGAAGGTTCAGCATCTTGTATTACCTTGTTCATGTAAATAAAATTAGAAGCCATGTAAATATCATACGTCAATTGTTTTATTGAATTCTACATCCTCCCTGGTCCTCTTGGTCCTAGGTCATTTCTTCTTGTTGTATCATCTTCATATGCCTTTCTTACTCCCATAGTCTTTGTGGAGAGAAATCCAAGTGTTACGATTAGTGTCCAACTGTATATGTTCTCTAATCAAACATATAGTGGCTTGGTCAACCACAAAATCGAAGTTCGATCGCATTTGTAACACCTAAGAAGTCTATGTTTGTGCTTTGCGTACTGTGTTTTTCTACGTACTTTGCAGCCTCTGTATAGAGTACCATCAAAATACTTCACTCATATTAAAGCATTTCAACACAAAAGCTTTGTTCCTTGGCATATCTTGTCATCCCAATCATCAAAGTCACTGTTGGCACCATTGGCTACATGCGAGGGAGGACCTCAATGATCAAGAAAGATAGAGATTCCCCGTACTTCCTTAAAGGTCACCTATCCCAGTACTGTTTCCCCCAAAGCTCGCTTAACCGGCAATCTCTTGCCACTAACATACACTCTTGTGGTGTTTCAAGAAGGCAAAAGACTTAGGTTAACATTACCTTGAGCATGTTTTGGGCCCTCAAAGCTTCATTCTTTGCTTTCAAAGCCTGTTTTAAAGCATTTTTGGGGTGATTCTTGGAACCATTTTGGAGTATTTTCATATGTAGTTCTCTTTACACAGGTTCAAGAACATCAAGAAGAGTGCTCTTTGTACTTCTTTGAAAAAGATTGTTCATCTTTTAAGGTTTTGTTTTCAGCCATACTAGTAAATTTACAGGTTTCTTGAAAGGTTTAGTTGTGGTGGGAGCAACCAGTGCAAGTTTATGCAGGTTTTTTGGGCCCAAAGAATAGAGTTGACAGACACTTGCAAGTGTTTTTGGCCAATGTTTGGGCCATGAAGCCTTTCAATGCCATTTTACTGAATATATTCAGCACATACCTACTATGTATGCTTTTGTGGATACCACTATGTACGTCCATGTGATCATTGATATAGCAGTTACATTTTTGCATAAATCATTTTGCATTTGATAAAGAGGGTGGTGGTGAGGTTTTCTTAACTAAGAGACACCCAGATGTCGGGGTCTATTTGGTGATGCAGGTCGAAGAATTACCTAGCATCACCATAGGAGATTTATGATAGTTGTTCACAGGTGCTGGATAAGCCTAGTTGACTTCTTTCAGGTAATTGATTATATGTAGTGGAGTCAATGATTCACTATACAGTTTAACATGTAAGTGCTTGCACTTTTATGAGATTTTGACACTAGTCATATGCCCATTCATACTCTGGCAACATTTTTCCAAATTTTTGGGTTTTGTCAACTATACACTAGTCAATTTACTCCTTAATACACTTATTGGTGTGAGCACATTATTCTCATATAATCCTTTTGGTTGCTCATTACTATTATTCCCTTTTTTGGGAAGAGTGCTGAATTTTTTCCTAGAATCTGATACTTGGCCATCCTTCTTTGAGCCTTAGTGGTGCTTAGGCTCTTCTAGCTCTATTATCATTCTATTCAGTTCTCTACCATCATGGCATCAGAGGTCTTAGGCACATCTAGTGGATAATGGTCTAGTGCTAGTGTTCTAAGGAGGAGCTACAACTTGTAGGGCAAATAACATTTTGAGATCCGAAAATTTGATGCCACAAACTTTTCTCTATGGAAGAATGAGATAAAAGATGTGAGGATTCAGAGGAGGCACCTAGATGAAGATGATTGGGATGAGTTACTTTCATTGTCTGTTATACAATTTTAAGTGTCCATTTTCACAGTTAATTTAATCCTTCCACTTTCTAAGCTAAACTACATGCTTTAGAGAGCTCTAAGAATTCTGAAAAAATTACATAAGGTTGATAAGATAACAAGAAAGCCTCTTCCTCATTAAAAAAGAATGGGATAATTTACAATGTCTGAAGTGCACAATTTTGTCTTTTTTACATAAAACCTTCACTAAAAGTAGGTATCAGAAGCTTATTTGGCATTCATTCCAACATTATTCCCCTCTTGATCTTTTCCATCCTTGACAAAACTACTTTTCCAAATCTTCAATGCTTCTTCTTTCTTTTGTAGACTCGTGAAATGAGATCATGGCTTTGTCTTTATGTGACATTTAGGTCATTCACAATTTCAAAAAGTGCCTTTCTACATCTTCTTCACATTTTTCAATTACATCCTTGTTTAGATATTCTGTGTAGGCAGATTCATATGCAGTTAATCTGGATTTCATTACTAATATATTCTTCCCAAATTTATTGGGCCTCTTTTTGAAACTCATTGTGTGCTAGAACAACAAGCTCACACAATGCTTGGAAGAAAGCCTCATAATAACCCAAGTACATGCTTGAAGTGAACCTTAGGGTCATGATGATCTATGTTATCTTCATCTTTGTAAGAAACCATATTTACTTATGGATCCTAGGTATTTACTCTTGATTAAAAGGTGAATATGAAGAACTAAAAGCCATGAGATGAAAGGTTGCTACATAGCCAACATTCCAATTCAATTTGAACTTGAATCCACCATCTCCTAGATTACAAGAAAAGCAAAGGAATCTCATCAAAGCTATCCAATGTATGATTTGAATTCAAATATAGATGCTAGAGTCATGGAAAACTACGAGGACGACTTCAAGGAGTGTATATAGCCACTTCATGTATTTATATTTGATAATAGATGATTATACAATCACTTGATATTGTCATCTTGCTTTTTGCCTATTTCTCTATGTCTCCTTCATCAAATCAGTGGGATTGCAGAAGATGGTTCTCACAACTCAGATGTCCATACTTCATGAATAAGGGATCATTGGAAAGTTATTAGTTTCTACATGATTGTCTCAAAGTTTCATAGCATTTTGATTCTTCTATTATGTGATAGAATAAATTCTTTGCCTCAGGGGTATGTGTATGCTACTTCCTAAAATGTTGGGGTGACCATTTGATGGTTTTAAGCTTATAATCAGAGCATATCTTGTTTATAGTTCCAAGTCTTGTGTGTAATAGATTCATCACACTATTAGACAACTTCCTTTAAGAGGAATTAGATTAATTGTGGCCAGATTGAGAGGACTAAGCATTTGAACTTGACCTTCTCTTTGAAAAATAGAAGGTTGTTCATAGGTACACTTCATGTTGATACTTTGTTTTGCATCAAAATTTCTTTGAGGTGATCCAAAGTACATATAGCGTTTTATTGAATGAAGTACAAGATTATAAGGTGAATTAAATCTTCAAGGTGATAATAGGCTCATTCTATAGTGGTAACTTGAGTCAAACTCCATTATCTTGAGCTACACATTGCCTTCATCCTTCTCCTCTCAAGCACTTTCAGCGGTATCAGAGCAATCCTCTTCCAGATGGGTGATGGATTTCCTTCCGTAATTGAGAGTCTTGATAGGAACAACTATGCTGATTGGAAAATCAGGATGGAAGCTTATCTTCAAGGAAGAAACTTGTTTGGAGTAGTGAAGGGTGATGAAGTCATGCCTATACCAAGATCCAAAGGAGGACCTACACAAGAGGAGATTGAGAAGATCACACTATGGTGTGCAAAAGATGCTCAAGCTAGGCCTTATATCTTGAACTCTATCTTTGATTTTTTGTTACCACACATTAGAGTTCCAAAACATCACAAGAAACCTGGGATGCACTTAAAACATTTTTCTCTGCTAACACTAAGGTTAGGAAGAATCATTTGTGGAATAAGTTCAATCAAATGAAGAAGACACCTCAGCAAACAACCACATAGTTTGTTACCAAGGTCAAGGAGTTTGTATATCAATTAGCTTCAATTGGAGAGCTAATTGAAGATGAAGCCATTATGAGGTAAATTTTGAATGGCATTGGGAATGATAAACAATGGAAATCAATCACTACTGCCTATGACCTCATCATGGATATGCAAACACGTGATTTCAACATATTTCTTGGACAAATCTTCAATCAAGAAGCCAATAACATTACAAAGAAAAGTAACTCTTTCCAAGGTAGCTCTAAAATTGCTCTTTGTATAGATAAGAAGGACAGGAACAACAAAGAAAAGAAGAAGGAAGATGATGATGAAGAAAATTCCCAAGCCAAGTATGCAAGCAAAAGCAAGTGGAAGGGAAAGAAGAAAGGAGCAAAGAAAGATAAATCCAAAGGAAAAGGAGGTTAGCCTTGTGCCATCTATAACAAGACCAACCACACTACTCAAAATTGTTGGTGCAATGGAAAGACACATGAAGGAGGAGGAAGAAATGGATTTGGCAATACAAGAGGTAGAGGTGGATAGAATTACAACAACAGTAGAAACAACAAGAGGAGAAATTACAACAACTACTTAGAGGATCCACCACATGAAGATTCTTTACTTCTGATGAACCAGAGACATAAAGAAGGTAAAGAGGATGAGCATTTGCTCTACATAGATTTTGGTTGTTCAGACCATGTTGCAAGCAATATCACTCTCCTATCTGACTTGGAGAAACCTAAGCACAATCATGAGGTTCAAATAGGGATGATACCAAGAATAATGTGGAAATGATTAGCCATGTAAAAGCATTAAATGGTAGGAGAAACATTCTTAGTAAGGTTCCCTATGTACCAACTATCATCAAAAACCTGATAAGTGTAGTCCAAATTGTAGAAAAAGGCTTGCAGGTTAGGTTCACTCAACATGAAGCTTATGTGAAAGATCTATCTCAAGGCTTCAAAAAGAAAGTCAAAGGTGAGAAGCATGGTAGACTCTTCACATTTGAAGTGGGACAAACCAAAAATATAGATCTCTACCACTTTGGATCTCAAAACCCGAAGTGACCTAGAGGTATGGCATAAGACACTTGCTCATGTGAATGAAAGAACACTTAAGGATATACGCAAGGATCAAAGTGTTCTAGTTTGTCACTGCCAAACATACATATACTCAACATATGTGATGCTTGTCAGATTGGAAAATCACAAAGACAACATTTCAACCATAAAGGGTACATCCACAATAATCTCTTGGACCTAGTACACACTGATGTGTGGGGACCAAGTCAAGAACCATCATTAGCAAGCTCGAGGTATTATGTATCTTTTGTTAATGGCCATAATAGATGGACAATTCTATACTTTATAAAAAAAAAAGATTGAAGTATACGAGTAGATCATTAAAGAAGCTCATATCTGATGGAGGGGGAGAATACTTCTCCAAAGATTTTGATGATTCCTTGTAGGATAAAGGTATTAAGAGGGAAGTCCCCACTAGGTACTCTCCTCAACAGAAGGAACAAAACCCTAGTTGGATCAGTAAGCACAATGCTTTAAGAAAAGAAGCTACCACATTACCTATGGGCAGAAGCTATATCTACTATAGTATATCTTGTCCATAGATTACCATCCGAATCACTTCAAGGTATGCTTCCCTATGAAGCTTGGAATGGAAAGAATCCAAGTCTAGGTTATTGTAAAATCTTTGGTTGTTTAGAATATGTGCATATACCTTCACAAATCAGAGGGAAATTGGATGAAAGAAAAACCAAAATTGTGTTCATTGGATATGACTCAACTCAAATGGACCACAAATTCTACAATCGAACAACAAAACAATTCACTAAAACAAGGATGTTGTGTTTGAAGAACACTGGTCATAGTATGAAGAAGACAAGCAAAAGGTAAAGCTATCCTATAATCTTGATATATATTCTCTTCCATCAGAAAACAAACATGATACACAAGTTTAGGACTCTAGAAGTGAATCAGAAGATGAAAAAAATGAGAAAGAGAGGGATTACAAACTTTGGAAATCCAGAGGGAAGGCCAAGTGTTATGAGGAGAACTCTTAGGGGAGAGGTATGAACTACCTCTAATCCTTTATTAGATGGGCTCACACATGAGTGCCAAGTGGCACTCATGTGAGAAGCCACTTGAGAGGATCCATAATTGGAAGAGAGATCATATTGAAGTGGTACGTGGCTGGGAGGAAGTTAATGTTGATGTATGCTTCGTGAGGTCCCGTATCTTTAGTCGGCGGACCTCTTTCTTCTTTATCGAATTAAGAGCAGAGGAACCCCCTCCCCCCAAAGTGAGGGGAGTCATAGGAAGTCAAGGCCTTCACATTGGTATCCGAGCCAGGAACAGAGACAGCGCTCAGCCGCTGCAGCGCTCAGCTGTCAACCGTCAGCCATGCGCCCACGAGAATAGAGGCAGCGCCTAGCCGTCAGCCACGCGCTCACAAAGAGAGGGACCTCCCTCTTCTCCTCCTCCCCTCCTCCTGGATGTAGAAATGCCTCTTCAAGTGGCCCATATATAGAGCTTGCTCGCGTCCTACAACCCCATTACTAGATAATCGTGTCGCCCCACGATTGTTCACCTGTGAAGTGTGAAGAAAAGCTTGTGTGGAAGGAGGTAAATTGAGTGGTTTATTTTGAATTTTTTCCTTAAATTAGGAGAGAAAAAAGAATGTTATGGATTGGAATTTTGGCAAACCAATGGTACACACATGTCATATGGGTTGTGGAGATTGGGTATGGGAGTTAAGTTTGTTCAAAAAGGCTTTATCCTCTCAGTTTGGAGCTTTCAAAGTCACTACTCCATGAAGATTTGCTTTCCCACAGTCTACTTGTGACATACCGGGCTTCTCCACACCATAACTTGCTCATATGATATCCAATTTCAAAAATCTTTATCACATTATGAAGCTATACTCCTAAGCTTCGCTTAAAGACCATTGATGTTGGATTTGGACAAGATTTTGCCAACCAAAATCTCTCTGCAGCGCTTCAGCAGGAACGTGCCTAGTTTTTCTTCATCCGGTGTCCAAATTCACTTTTTTCACTTGGGATAGCTTTATATCTTTGAAGTACATGTGTTGGGCTACATTTCTTGGACTGGCAAGGACTGTCAAATCTCAAAAGATCTTCAATTTCATTCAGTTTGCCCGATTGGGGCTATTGCTACATGGTTTTGGCATTGTTCGTGTTGGTTTTTGGTGATTAGAACCTCCCCGGACCAATAGGACATTTCCAATTTTTGTTTGGGCCTGGCAAGGATTCAAAATCAGTGACCTCAAGCTTCAAAGATCACTTGGATTTCGCTTCTGTAGCTTCATTTTGTCCCAGGGAAGTGCTCTTGTGATATATTTCTCTTCTTCTTGCATATTCAAGCTTTACTTCCATTCATTTTCACATACTCTAGTTAGCAAACGGGGGAAGGGAAGTGAAACATGGAATCTAAAGGGAAACAAATAGTTGAACACACTTCTGCATCTATAGAGCAACTGGAGGATCCTAATTCTAGAATGGAAGAAGTAGAAATAGGGTAGGAAGTAGAGGAAAATTTAGAAGAGAAAGAGCCTCAACAAGAAGAATATACATATGAGGAACTTTTGGATGAGTTTGTTACTCATGATCAATTTGTAGACTTGAAAGAACAGACCCTTAAACTAGAGAGAGATTTAAGTGTCATTACATCTCTCATTTAGCAGCTAAAGTCTCAAATGATCTCACTTGAGACTCACGTCACCTATTTCCTAGCTAGGAAGGAAAGAGAAAACCCTACTCTTCCTCTAGAGATGACTAGGAGACATACTTCTCTTCCTAGTAAGAATAAAGGAGAGAGCTCTAGGGAAGCTCCCCTCCAGAAAGACTTAAAGCCACATACCTTTACTGGGGATGACCGAGATAAAAACAAGGATGCAATCTACACTTTTTTACAAAAGTGGCATGATTTGCATCAACTAAAGGGCACCCCACCAGAGTACCGTGTGCTAGAGGCGAGTCTCTTGCTTGGCCCGCGTGCTTACAAGTGGTGGATGAGTCTTAAGGAGGCGAACTCTATCCCTACAGATTGGACTCAGTTTGAGACTCTTTTTCTAAAAGAGTTTCTTCCTGAGAATGAGGAGGAGAGGAATTGGGATGAGTGGGATAGGATTACCCTAAGAGGTAGACTTCTTACGGTCTACATATCCCACTATAGAGAGATCATTTTGAAACTTAAGGGCTTAGATAACTTTCAGAAAACCAGAGGTTTGTTAGAGGTTTAGATGAAGCCATTAAGAGAGAAGTCAAAAGGAATGCTCCTAAGACGTTTGAGGAGGCGATCAAGTATCCACAGATCTATGAGGACCATAACCATCCTCAATACACTCCTATGGAGATGGATCAGCCCCTCAAGCCTCTAAGCACGACTAAATTTAAGAAGAAGTTGCCATTCGAGAAAAACAAAATTTTCAGTAAAAAACAAAGATCATGAGGGCCTAGGTTATCTATAGATCAGTTTGAGAGGGCCAAAAGAGAGAACCTGTGCTTTAGGTGTTTGTCTCCTAGCCATTCACAATGGAACTGTCCACTCAAGAAGGGGGAAGAAAAGAAGAGAGGACCAGAGACTAGTACGGCCCCTGAAAAGGCAAAAAGGCGGTCCACCTAGTGCAGACACTTCCTATTCATGGTAGCTCTAGCTGCAAAGGAGTGGAGGTGACGCACAAGATATAGAGCACACCTGTTGTTTGACTCAGTCATTGTGGTCATCGTAGTTTGGACCACATGACTCGGCCACTCACAACTTTATAAACTATGCTCTGGTCAAGAAATTGAAGATTCCCCAGTAGCCTAGTGCACATAAATACATAGTATCTATGATGCAAGGGGAAGACAAGAGGATATGGTATACTATGGTATCCAATTTGGAGGTCAAGATAATGGATATACAGATCATATGGACTTCCAAATTATGAATATGGAGAGGACATATCTTGTGTTAGGAAGAGAGTGGCTATGGGGGTTGGGAGACACACTTAAATGCAGCTATCAAAACAACACACTTGAATTTGAAAAGAATGGAAGTAAAGTTTGTATTCAGAGAGAGAGAGAGATGTACCTAGTGCACCTCTCTTTTCATCCTTAGAGTTGTATAGTCTTTGTTATTCTCAGCATGTATAGGAGATGTTTTTATTGTATAGTCATGATGTTGAGCATTGTACAGACAGTTCATCTGATGTATATTTTCATGCTAAGAATGTAAATATGGACAGGACTTTCTATTATTCTTTCTTGCAAGAGTGTGTGGTTAAAAGTTTTAAGGATCTTATGTTTGAGTATAAAGATGTTTTCCCACTGACTTACCTACAGGGCTACCACATGAGAGAGGGGACATTGAACATGCCATTGACGTAGTTACTAACACTAACCCTATTTGTAAGCCACCTTATAGGCTTAGTGTTTCTCAGCATGAGGAGGTTGAGAGGCAATTGCAGGATTATTTAGATAAGGGCTTCATTAAACCTAGTAACTCACCTTGGGCATCGCCAATGCTCCTAGTTAAAAAGAAAGATGGCTCTATGAGGCTATGTATAGACTATAGAGCACTTAATAAGGTAACTATCAAAAATAGGTTTCCAATGCCTAGATTGGAAGATCTATTTGATCAATTACATCAAGCTAGGTATTTTACCAAGCTTGATCTTAGATAAGGATATCATCAGATTAGGATTAGGGCTGAGGATGTCCCTAAGACTTCATTTAGGACTAGATATGGGCACTATGAGTTTTTGCGATGCCTTTTGGTCTCACCAATGCTCCTGCCACTTTCATGAAGCTCATGAATAGTGTTTTACGGCCCTATCTAGGACACTTTGTAGTAGACTTTTTGGATGACATTCTGATCTATAGTGCTCAGAAGAGGAGCACTTGGAACACTTAAGAAAGGTATTTCAAGTGCTACGGGAAAATTCACTCTTTGCAAAAGAGACAAAGTGTGAATTTTTCAAGATAGAGGTTAGATACCTTGGGCATATAGTCTCCCAGGATGGAATCCAGATGGATCCTAAAAAAGTAAGGGCTATTATGGAATGGGCACATCCAAGGAACAATCCTAGGTTTATCAGGTTTCTATCGAAGATTCATTAAGAATTATGCCAAAATTGATGTCCCGATGACGGAACAGCTTAAAGGGAAAGGGAAAGCCTTTAATTGGGGAGACGCGTTGGGTGTGTGTAGAGGTGTGAGAGACACACGAGAAGCATCTACAAGGAGCACAAACGAAGCAAGACACAGGGAGAAGACGGTGGCTGGAATAGCTCTCTCTATTGATGATGAACTGAACTAAAGTAAGAGCTGAATAATATCCCTAAGTACAAAGTACCACCACATATGAGAGTATGAAGTATGTGGTCACATGGGGAAAAAACCTCTAGCCAGCACTAGAGTAAAAAGTGCCCATGTATAGGGAAAAGGTTCACATCAAAGCTACTCAAGGAACACATAAGTGTAACAAACCCCCCTCGAGCGAATGATGTGAACACATACAGGGAGTGAAAGATCATCCCCCACAAGGTAATAAGCCTAAAGCTTTGCGAAAAGCTTCAAACTTTTCTCGTGGAAGAGCTTTGGTGAATATGTCTGCCACATTGTCTTGTGTAGGCACATATACCAAATCAATATCTCCTGCATGAAGGCGCTCTCTCACATAGTGATAATGCACCTCAATATGTTTGGTCCGTGCATGAAACACTGGGTTTCGTGCAACAGCCAAAGCACTCTGACTATCAATGAGAATATGCATAGCAGCATCAATCTCCATGCAAAGATCCATCAATAGGCGCCTCAGCCATATACACTCCACTGTAGCTGTAAAAATTGCCCTGTACTCAGCTTCACAACTCGATGTCACCACTATAGGTTGCTTCTTACTCAACCAAGATATGCATGAGTCTCCAAGGAAAAAGCAATTACCACTAGTGGACATGCGAGTATCATAACAACCAGCCCAATCACTATCTGTAAAAGCATGCAAGCATGGCTGAACATCTCTGCCATAAAAGAGACCTAAGCTCAGAGTGCCTCTGAGATATCTAAACACACGTTTTACTGCTTGCCAATGCTTAGTGTCAGGGCTATGCATGAATCTACTCAACTGGGAAACTACATACTGTATATCCAGCCTTGTGTTGCATGCATATATAAGACATCCCACAGCTTGCTGATAAAGAGAAGTGTCAAATGCATCACTGGAATCCTCAACTGAGAACCTGAATCCTGTCTCAACTGGTGTGGAAACGGGCTTGCAATCCTCAAAGTCAAAACTCTGAAGTAGTTTTTCAACATACTTTGCTTGATGCATAACAATTCCCCCCTCAATGGATACAAACTGGATGCCAAGATAGTAGCTCAAAAGACCAAGATAAGTGACATCAAAAGTATGCTGCAAATCAGCCATAAGAATGTCAAGTTTTGCATCACATGACCCAGTCAAGAGTATGTCATCGACATAAAGAACAAGCACTATAAGATCAGCCCCATTTTTGCATACATAGAGTGTGCTTTCAATCGGACTACATGTGAAGCCAATAGCAATCAAATGCTTATGGATTTTGTCATACCATGCACGTGGAGCTTGCTTGAGATCATACTAGGCTTTATACAAGTGACAAACCATATGCTATTTCCCTTTCATAGCAAATCCAGGAGGTTGCTTCACATAAACCTCTTCTTGCAAATCACCATTCAAGAAGGTTGTTTTTATGTCCAACTGATGCACTTTCCAACCTCAATGGGCAACCAATGCAACCACGGTATGAATGGTAGTCATGCGTGAAGTAGGTGCAAAAGTTTCCTCATAGCCAATGCCATATTGTTGCGCATATCCTTTGGCAACCAATCTAGCTTTGTAGCGATCAATGCTACCATCAGATTTTCCCTTAATCTTGTAAACCCACTTTGTACCAATGGCATTCTTTCCTTTTGGCAATTCACATAGCTCCCAAGTACAATTCCTATGTATGGAATCCATTTCTGATTGCATAGCACTCATCCATTGTGGATCGTCACATGCATCTTCAAAACTGAGTGGCTCTTCTTTACATGTTGTAGTAATAAGAGAATAATCCACAAAATTACTTGATGCATTGTGAGAGCTTGATCTTGTTCTACCAAGTAAAGGTGCACTCAATTTGTTGTCCTGCAAAGTTTGTTTCATCCACTTTGGCATAGATTTTGCACTCATGATAGACATGTGTTCATTATGTAATACATCTTCAACATGTACATCATGCGTGGGCTGAATTTCATGCTCATTTTCAGCCATATTTTGATGCAAATGTTCAGCCATATGTGGCTGGAATTTTCCAGCACTTTTGACAATTTTTTACTGAAAATTTTCAGCCATGTTTGGCTGGAAATTCTCCGCATTTTCAGCCCTATTTGGCTGGAATTTTTCAGCCCTTTGAGCCTCAGTTGGCTGCTCTACATGGCCACAGTCAAGTGCACCATTTTGGAACAAAGGCATGAGTTGATCGAACACATCTTGTGAGCTAACTGTTGGCTGTTTTTTGCATTCAAGTAGAGGGAAAACTGAATTTTCAGCAAATACCACATCTTGACTCATAATAATTGTGTTCGTCAATGGATGGTACAAATGATATCCCTTACTTTCAGCACTATAACCAACAAATATACATTTCTTTGCCTTGTCATAAAGTTTGTGACATTGTTGTGATGGCACAAGAGCATATGCCAAACAACCAAATACACGCATATGACTAACCATAGGCTTATGACCATTCCAAGCCTCATAAGGGGTGATGACTCTCAATGCTTTTGTAGGGCAACGATTCAACACATAGTTTGCACACATGATCGCTTCCATCCAAAACTTATGAGGAAGATGCTTTAAGTGTGTGTATGACTATCTTTTGGAAAAGAAGCACGATGCATTTTTCCAAGAATGCAACCTTCACATGCATGCTTTTCAATGGACTCAAGTGTAGGAAAACCAATAACCATGTCCTTCTTTTGCAATTAAAGCAAACTATTGAAGTTCAAGTGACCAAAACGAGCATGCCAAAGCTCCATTTCAGCCATGGAAGAAGTATGAGCAACCAAGGCATTCGAGGCAGCCCTCTTATATGTATCCATGCGATACAAACCATTACATAATGTACCGGACATCACGATAACATCGCCATTGCTGAAATCATGAACCATACACTTATCATCAACAAAGTGTACATGAAGTCCAGCTTTGGCAATCAACCGAACTGAAATTAAGTTCTTCTTGATACCGGGCACATACAATGCATTTTTCAAGAGAATCACACCTTCATTTGCAGCCATAAGCTCAATTTCTCCTACTCCAATGATAGGATAAGAGGCATTGTTTGCACACACCACATGTCCTCCTTTAGGTGCATCTTTCAAAGAGGCAAAAAATCTTTTGCATGATGTTATGTGCTTTGAAGCACCACTATCAAAGAACCAATCCGAATCAGCATCACTCACAACCATACATTTAGAATGTAAAGAAGCATCATAATGACATGTAACAACGCATGCCCAAAAATCTTGAGCCATGTTAGCTTCATCATTCTTTGCGTTTGCTGAATTTTCAGCAATAGATATGTCGGATTCCTTCTTCATTTCATTGCATTTAGCAAGCTTTCTACATTCATCAATAGTATGACCAACCTTTCGACAATATTTGCATCTCTTCTTCTTTTGCAAATCGGCATCATTAGAGGAATGAGTGGAAGAGGAAACTTGAGGCTTTGGTTTTGATGAACCCAAAGCTGAACCATACTTGCTTTTCCCCTTTTGTGAGATAGCAAGTGCTTGTGTTCCCTCAATCAAACCACTCCTATTCACTCTAGATTGCTCTTCTTGCAAAAGAAGAGACACAACCTCATCAAATGCATACATGTTAGGATTTCCTTTTGCAACCAAAAGGAGTGTAGTAACAAAGCTTTGAAAAGATTCTGGTAATCCTTTCAACAATGTAGAAATGAGTGATGCATCCGGAATGATCTCATCTATGTTTGTCAATTGCTCTTTCAAGTCCTTGATACGTGTCACATACACATCATTTTCAGCCATACATACATCCTCAAGTTGCTTCCTCAAGTATGCAACATGTGCTTCATTACGCACGGCATACAAAGAAGCAAGAGTGTCCCATGCTTGTCGTGATGTAGAACATGACTGAATGTATGGAACTATATGACGCTTCACTGAAAGCACAATCAAAGCATGAGCTTGAGCATCTTTTCCATCCCATCTAAGCTGCTCTTGTGTAGGTGGAGAAGGAGAAACCACTGTAGTCGAAGAAGAAGCTCCATCTGTGATAGTAGATTGTGAAGTAGAAGAACCTGCAGGTCTTCGATCTACATCTTCCACTATGTTCCAAAGTTGTTTAGCAATAAGAACATGCTTCATCATGTAAGACCACATCGGATAGTTGGTCCCATCAAGCTAATCTTCAGCTTGAAGCATGCCAAATAAGTCATTGCTGCCACCCATTTCACAAAAGAACAAGAATGTGACAAAATCTTCACTTCGACAAAAGCTGAGATGAATGCTGAAATTTCAGCTCACAAACCGTCACTCTGATGGCGATTCTAATTGCACGAATGACTTAGAAATGGGGGTAAAACCTCAGCGCACCTGGTGGAAATGTTTCTTGGCTGCTGAAATTCACAGTTCTATGCTCCGAAGTCGATTTGCATTGTTAAAAGTGCATGCGCGTGATGACGCCAAAAACCGAAACTTGAGAAGGAGTTGAACCTGCTCTGATACCACTGTTGGGTGTGTGTAGAAGTGCAAGACACACACGAGAAGCACCTACAAGGAGCACAAACAAAGCAAGACACACGGAGAAGACGATGGTTGGAATAGCTCTCTCTATTGACGATGAACTGAACTGAAGTAAGAGCTAAATAATATCCCCAAGTACAAAGTACCACCACATATGAGAGTATCAAGTATGTGGTAACATGGGGAAAACACCTCTAGCCAGCACTAGAGTATAAAGTACCCATGTATAGGGAAAAGGTTCACATCAAAGCTACTCAAGGAACACATAAGTGTAACAAGACGAACAGAAGCAAAGTATGGAGAAATTGAAAGTAGCAATTTCTACAGCTCCACTTTTACATATAGCAGATCCCAACAAACCATTTGTGGTTGAGACTAACACGAGTGATTTTGCCATAGGAGCAGTTTTAGTTCACGATGGTTGACCAATAGCTTTTGAGAGCAAGAAACTAGAACTGCCTCATGAGAATTACTCCATCTATGAGGAGTTGTATGCAATTGTCCATGCTTTGAAGAAGTGGCGTCATTATTTATATGGTGCCAAAGTTATGATAATGTTTGATCAAGATAGCATTAAGTGGCTCTCTAATCAAACAAACCTTAAAGGTTGTAAGGTTTGATGGGCAGAGACTCTTCAGGAGTTTGATTATGAGCTTAGGTAGAGAAAGGGAAAGTTTAACATAGTGGATGATTCACTTAGCCGCATGCCTATGCTCAATGGACTGAGTTTTACTCAAATCACTAGTGAGATACTTGAGTCCATTAGAGGGAAATGTAGGCTTGATCCTGCATATTCCGAGATTTGGGAAGCCATAGAGAATGGTTTCCAGTGAGGAAGGAATATCGACGGGTACTCAAGAAAGATTCAAGTGGAAGAATTACAGTGCCCATAATGGATATTTGTTATACAAAGGAAAGGTGTGTGTCCCTAGAGATTATGAGATGAGACGGCATATTTTCTATGAGTGTCATGACACACCTTGTGCAGGACACCAAGGAGTTAACAAGACTTATGATCCTGTTAAGAGGCAGTTTTACTGGCCTAGACTTCATAAGGACATCCTAGAGTATGTGCTTAAGTGCACCAAATGCCAGGTCAACAAAGTTGAGAGATTGAGGATTGGAGGACTACTCCACCCATTGGATATTCCTAATGGGAAGTGGGAGAGTATCTCCATGGACTTTATAGTCGGATTACCTAAGTCACAGAGAGGGCACGACTCGGTCTAGGTAATTGTGGATAGGTTAACCAAAATGGCTAGGTTTATTCCAACAGGTACTACAGTGAAAACACCAGAGTTGGCTAGACTCTTTGTAGAGAACCTATACCGGTTATATGGTCTTCCTTTAGACATAGTTTTTGATCGAGATAGGAAGTTTACTAGCCACTTTTGGAGAGCAGTCTTCAAAAGGTTGGATCGAAACTTAGCATGAGTACCGCCGAGCATCCACAGTCGGATGGGCAAACAGAGAGGGTTAACCAAATCCTAGAGGATATGCTCCGAGCATATGTGAATGAAAGGTAAACTAATTGGGAAGAGTACTTACCTATAGTAGAGTTTGCATATAATAGTGCCAAGCACTCTTCCACTCGGCATAGTCCATTTATCCTTATTTATGGGTTTCAACCAAGAGCTCCTTATGTAGTAGGCTTGCAGAATGAGAAAGTTCAAGCTGCAAAGGACTTTTTGGAAGAGATGAACGATATGCTTAGGCTTGCTAGGGACAACATTAGGAGAGCTCAGGATAGAGCTAGAGCCTATGTTGACCCTCAAAGGAGAGACATCAACTTTGAGGTAGGAGAGCAAGTCTATCTTAGAGTTACATCTAGGTCTGAAACCATGAAGACAGGACCCTGTCCAAAACTATCTCCTAGGTATTGTGGACCTTTCCAAATACTTAAGAGAATTTGAAAGGTGGCTTACCAGCTCCAACTTCCAGAGAATAGTCAAATCCATCAAGTTTTTCATGTTAGCCGGCTTAAGAAAAGACTGGGTGAATCTGACAAACGGACCAAAGGTCACTTATATAAAGAGTGTCTAGTAAAGTGGAAAGATAGTTCAGAAGATAGTGCCACATGGGAGCGGGTTAGCACCCTTCAGAGACGGTTTCCCAATTTTAGATTATCTTCCCAAGGGTTTTCTTAAGGGGAAGGATACGGGGAAACAACACGGAGTTATGACCATGTACATGAGGTGCATGGGGATATAGTGGGAGTACTACTTCTATTATTTCTCTCTTTCTACTAGACCTTCCAATCCCCTTTTTGAGGACATAATGGAACTAAGGGGAAGGAAATGTTATGAGGAGAACTCTTAGGGGAGAGGTATGAACTACCTCTAATCCTTTATTAGATGGGCTATGTGGCTGGGAGGAAGTTAATGTTGATGTACGCTCCATGAGGTCCCGTATCTTTAGCTGGTAGACCTCTTTCTTCTTCATCGAATTTAGAGCAGAGGAACCCCCCCCCCCAAAAAAAAAAGTGAGGGGAGTGATAGGAAGTCAAGGCCTTCACACCAAGATGCAAGAATTTAGAAAATGTTCCAAATACTCCTAGAAGATCAACAAGGGAAAGAAGGAAACCTAAAAGATATGGTTATGACTCTACTTTCGTAACCAAACATACCATTTATTTGGCCAACGATTCATTTTCAAAGGAACCCTCAACATATGAAGAAGGAAAAGTTAACCCTACTTGGGAGAAAGCCATGAAGGAAGAAATTGGAGCTCTTAAAGAGATGGATACATGCGAATTGGTTCCTATGCAAACCAACACAAAGATAATAGGTTGCAAATGGATCTATAAATTGAAAAGGAATTCAAATGTTCAATTTGGAGGTACAAAACTAGGTCAGTTGCTAAAGGATGTGCTCAAAATCACAGCGTAGACTATGAAGAAACCTTCTCACTAGTTGCTAAAATGACCACCATCAGAACCTTGCTTAGTGTTGCAAGTGCAAGGAATTAGAAGCTACTTCAAATTGATGTGAAAAATGCATTCCTCAATGGATGGATCAGTGAGGAGGTATACATGTCACAACCCCCAAGGTTTGAAAACTCTAGTTATCCTAATTATTTATGTTAGCTTAAGAAAACATTGTACGGTCTAAAACAAGCCCCTAGAGCTTGGAATTACAGATTGGTGACTTGTTCGCAAGATCAAGGATTCAAACCAAGCAATGCAAATCCTTCATTATTCATCAAGAAGGTTCATAATGAAGTTATCTATTTATGTGTCTATGTAGATGACATAATTATGATAGGTGATGATGTGATTGAGATAGACAAAACCAAGAAGCATATGCAGGTGGAATTCAAGATCAGTGATCTTGGAGAGTGCACATTCTTCTTAGGTATGTAGGTCATCTACACAAATCAAGGGATGTACTTGAATCAAAGGAGGTATATTTAGGACCCAGTCTTGAAATTCAAGATGGAGAATGCTAAACCTGCAGGAACACCTATGGAGATGAATCATAAACTTAGTGTTTATGAAGGTGAACAGATTGAATATATAAAAGAGTATCAAAGTCTTGTAGGAAGTCTAATCTATGCTACACATACAAGGGCAAAAATGTCATATAATGTTGGAGTGCTAAGTCAGTTCATGCACTCCCCAAGAAAGCCACATATGGATGAATCGAAGAGAGTACCCAAATACCCAAAGGGTACAATAATTGAAGGTAAATTCTACTCCTACACATCTAATTTGGATCTCAATCTATATTCAGATGCAGATTGGGCAAGATCCAAGGATGACAGAAGGAGTACATCAACTTTTCTAGCATTTGCAGGATCAAAGCTTATTTCTTGGAGATCCAAGAAGCAACCTATAGTAGCACTTTCCTCAACTAAGGTTGAGTATAGAGACTTCACTATAGCTACTCAGGAAGCTATATGATTGAAGGAGCTATATTCAGATTTGGGACTTGTGAGTTCCAAACCTCACATATGTGGAGACAACATAAGTTCAATGCATTTAGTAGAAAATCATGTATATCATGCAGAAACCAAACACATAGAGGTTCATTTTCATTTTGTTAGAGAGAAATTCATGTAAAAGGAAATTGATGTATCATTTGTTCCAACAAATATGCAAGTGGCAAATATGATGACCAAAGCTCTTGATGGAATGAAGCTTTGTAGATTCAAATCAAGTGCACGTATTTAAATCATCCAATATTAACGAATCAAGCTTGCGTTATCTTGAGGGGGAGCTGTTAGAACAACAAATTCACACCGTGCTTGGAGGAAAACCTCATAATAACCCAAGTACATTCTTGGAGTGAACCTTAGGGTCATGATGATCTATGTTATCTTCATCTTTGTAAGAAATCATAGTTACTTATGGATCCTAGGTATTTATTCTTGTAGGAAAAGCAAAGGAATATCATCAAACCTATCCCATGTGTGATTTGAATTCAAATATGGTTGTTAGAGTCATGGAAACTATGAGGAGGACTCAAAGGAGTGTATATAACCACTTCATGTATTTGTATTTGATAAACGATGAATATACAATCACTTGATATCATCATCTTGCTTGTTGCCTATTTCTTTGTGTCTCCTTCTTCAAATCAATAGAATTGTAGAAGCTGGTTCTCATAGTCCTTATGTACAAACTTCATGAATAAGGACGCATTGGAAATATATTAGTGTCTTCTTGACATTGAGATTATATTTGTCCTATTATTGGATGAGCTTGAAAAATAATATATCACTTGTTAAGGAATATCTTTGAGGAATTTCTTCATTATTGGAAGATAAACTACCATTGTGTTTACTTTAAAAAACCAAAGACGATGAAGGTTCTAAAGGTTTGTTCTAGTAATTAGAAGTATTTCTTTTAAAAATTGTTCCTGTTTGGGAATGAAGGCATAGTTGTCTATTGATAGTGTACACGAATTGAATGATGAAAAGTGAAAGTGTTTTCTCTTTACTTCCAAGCAATATCTCATTGTAGCTAGTTCAATGGAATATTCATTACTAGTTGTAATCGCTCTTTAAATAATATTTGATTAGTTTATGATATACTTATTTTCCCTTATGAGTTTATTATAGAATCTCCCAAATTTGGTGAAAGATAAGGGGTCTCTTAGTAAAAAGCAATAAGATTTATCTATTTTCTTGATGATGAATATAATGTATGGATGTGAAGATACCTATTCAACACTAGAGATAAATGTAGTCTTTTATTTGAAGGGATCTATTTCCATACTTTTTACTTTTATTCATTGATAAGATGCTTGAATGTCTCCTAGTCTCTTGTAGTTCGGTTGAAACTTTTTTCATTTCAACATTTCGTTCAACAAGAATCCACTTCATTAGTTTGAGATTAAGCTTTCCCATTTTATTTCCTTCATCCCATCTTGATCAAAGGATGAAGAAAACTATGCATTGCACTCATCATGCAAGCAAATGAATTTCTAGCCCCTTATGGAAGTGCATACATTTTGAGGAATTTCTTTATGATAGTAATATATTTGTTTCCCGATTCTAATTGGAACTTATCAATATCCTGAGTACAAATCTCCTAGATGTCACCCCAAGAATATTTGAAGGTTCCATGATTTTTTTAAATCTATATCTCACTGAGTTCCATCCAAGGAAGTGATGGTAGTGAGTTGCAAGCATTGGAACTTACACAAACTTGAACATAGAAGTTCAATAAATGTACTTTCAAGTTTACTTTCACCACAAGGTTGTGCATCTCCAGAATATAAAAATCTCCCCCCCTCTAAAGATAATTGTTCTCAATGGTATATAAGGATGTACAAACCTAGGAATCAAAACATGTGATCCCAACTAATACGAGTAGATTGTGGTTGTTGTTGTCTGAAATACTAGATACAATGGAGTAACTAAATTAGGGAATAATATTGTTCTCATCTAAACCTATGAGATATGTGTGGAGATTCCACAAATTGGTATAGTAAGTAAGTGAACACAAAGCTAAAAAAATAGTAGAAGAATTGTGTACTAGAAACTTCTTAGATAATCTAACTAAGCCACAATTTTCTAAGGGTGGATACTGAAAATATTCAAAACACATCAAATAATGTTGTTTCCAAATCATAGGTTACTCACAATTAATGGAAATCTTTTCCAAATAATTTTTTAAGCTTTGAATTCAATTGAATATTCTAGCTTTACTCACTCTAATGAAATGAAACTTCAAGAGATTCCGATATGGATCCAATCTCTCAATCTCTCATTCCCAATGTGTGATGATCCAAACATACATAAAGTCTCTCTATCATTGAGGTTGAAGCACTCAAGGCAGCATCACCTTTGTTGAGTGCAAGCGATGGAGATGGCTTGGTCTCTGTAATTCTCTCTTGCACAAGAGGTTGAGCCCGCACCAAGATATTGAAATGTTGCTAAAGGATTACTTTGCATCGCGAGAAGTCATAGAGTCCACACATGTACCTCATTAAATTATTTTCTTCCATGGAACCTGCATATGTCTCAAGTATTGCATAAAAACACAAGACCATATATATATATATATATATATATATATATATATATATAGAGAGAGAGAGAGAGAGAGAGAGAGAGAGAGAGAGAGAGAGAGATGTTAAAAGGGAAAGAGTAGAGGATTCACGTACTCCTTCAATCACAAATTACTACACATGCCTAGAGTTGGGAAATTTCTAATCAATGCATGGAGAGTAGAGAAGAGGATCCACTCATTCATACATACTCTCTTTTGTAGAAGGCAAGTACATCATTCATTGCTTCGTTGCATGTTCATCTTCATTGGAAAATGACCAATTTGGGCTCATTTGACCTTTTTTTTTATAACATTCATAGAGCCTTCCTTTGAGACACATGCTATCTATGGAATGCGATGTCTTTTTTTATAACATTACAAGAACCTTCTTTTGAGAGACATGATATCAATGGAATGAATGTGATCTGGGGATAGAAAGAGGTCCAATTCCTTGAACACCCCGTGCTTGATAAGACACTTACGTTTGGACTTCACGGGCAGAAAGCTCCACGGGAAAGCTTAGTAAAAAGCTCCAAAAGCTTAGAAACAAAAGGGCCTCACGATCCAAAAGCTCCAAAAGGTTAGAAAAAGCTCCAAAAGCCTCACGATCCAAGGGCGTAATGAAAAGCTCGCACATTTTTCCACTCCCCGCAGGGCGGCCTATCGTGGTCAGCACACCCAAAAAAAGCCGAGCTTAATTAGACACCCTCAGTCTCAGGAATGCGACTCCGCCAGATACCAAGCGCGACGCCCACGACATTCTACCAGAGGGGTGGCCGGAGATGGTGGAGATCTCATTTCGAAGGGCGAAAACCCACAGCTAATATTAGGAGTCCGATTCTTGAGCTGAGAAGAAGCTGCTGTAGGCCTGGCCACCGTCGCCGATTGCGATCGTCCCGTAGCTGCTGCTCGCCCCTTCCTCTGTTAACTCAGTGCGAGCTCAGCTTGGGTTCTATTCGATCATATTCAGTTTTTTCTTACTCTCCGCTGAAATTCGGTCTCCGAATTAGGAGCCCATCACACAGCATGCTATCGGCGGTGGCCGATGACGATGCTGAACATCCTCTTCAGATACGCGCTCATCGCTCACGTAATGCGGAGGATAGTCCTGGAACGGATAAAGTGGGGTATATGTCTGTTTCGCTCAAGGTATTACCATAATTATATTCTCGCATTTTGATCGACTTCAGTGTAACTCTGTCGGCTTCCAGTCAACATATATTTCCGTGTTTTATTATTTATTCTCAACTACTTGGCGATGAAGACAGGACTATAGATGGATTAGGATTTGAATCTGTTTGCAATAAGGATGTGTTATATTCATTTAGAAGTACGGATTCGGCTTCTTGCTCTGTTTTGTTTTGCGTCTAAGCATGGATCATCAATCTCATTTATAATACCTGAAAAAAAATTGGAGGCTACCGAATAGTTGCGGGCCAAAAATTCAATAGTTTCAACTTTCAAGTGCATCAGATTATGGGACTCTTAATATTTAAGTAAAAAACACATGCGTGTGAACCTATCTGAGCATTTATCATATGAGAAGGGAACTTGTTATTTATTTTAAGAAGTGGAATTAACATATGAAACTTTTTCTTCGCATGCAGTCCCAATATTTCTTATGAGTTATGAGTTCTATGAAGTTTTGTGCGAGGTTATCTTAGACTGTGAGGCTATGTTCTTCTCACATTTCGACATGATTCTTGGCCATTTTTGGCTACGTCAATATGATCCTCATATTAATCTCCTTATGTCAAAGATGGGGAAAGTGACGATCGATCCAGCCTATGTGCTTTGCGGAAGCATGCAAATCTGCTACAAAACATGAATATAAGTTATTCTCTGATTAGGCAACTGCAAAAACTTCTCTCCCTGAAGTATATCTCTGGAATAACCTGTTACAGCAGCAAAAAAAGGAGTAGCAGAAAAATGCAGCAGCAACTTATAATAATCAATACGCACATAAGTGTGTGCAGAAGAAGTTGGAGTAGCAGATAACCACCAATCACTCAAAAATCAGCAGCCAGCAGCACCTAACACACTCAGGGAGTGTGTGCACATGTAGAAGTTGATGAGTTATGAGCCCGTCAATGAGGTCTTTTTATAGTCTCAAAGCTGTGTGATGAAAATTTGACTAAAAGAACCTTTTAGTAACTTTATCCCTAATTAATCTCAACGGTTTATACTTTCTTTACTTATTTTTAATAGGATTTTGGCAAGTGGCATATGAAAAGCTGAAATTAGGGTTTTAATTTTAGCATGATTTAGATGTCAGATGGTCAAGTGATATATGATTAGATAGCACTTGACGAGTACGTTAGATATATTGAGTAATACCATTTTTGACTGAAACGATTTTTGGGAAATGGTTAAAGTATAAGATTAGGGTTTGCTAGAAATTAGGGTTAATATTACTCAATGTGATAATGTTTCCAACCAATAAAGCAAGAGATCTAAGGGCCCATATTGCATGTGCCTGTTTTAGGTGTTTTTTGGACTGCCACATAAGCAATGAAGCATAGAAAAAAGCTTTTTGGGAAAAATCTAATGCCCATACAAAGCTTCTTTGCCAGATTTTTTGCTAGGGCAACTTGAGCCTATAAAAGGACATGGTGGGAGGCTCACAAGTTAATATTCAACATTCCATACCTATATGCTGCAGTGCTGCTGCTGGTGTTGGTGTGCTGCTGTATCATCACTCTTACATCTCTTGTACACACATTCATGTGTGTTTTGCTGTAAGTAAGGTGCTGATTTTTTGTTCCAGACCTATCTTCTTGTGTCTACATCAGAGAAAGAGTTGTTGCAGCAATACCATGCTGGTTTTCATGCACGCACTCAGCACATGCACTGATTTTTCCATTATAGTTTATTATCCACCACCTTCTGAGCACACACACTCATTTCTTTAACTTTTAGACACTTTTCTCATATATTTTGTACCTAAAACCATTCAGATTTCAGCCTATTCATTCATATGTATAGACAAACATTGTAGATAGTCATTCTATCAAGTTCATTTTTAAGAGTAGAGTCTTTACTCGTTTCATATCTCTTGTCTCTCTCTCTCTATTGTCTATCTTCTCTCATCTATATTATTCGATTCAAGTAGTGTATGTGTACAAGGTATTCTAGTGTGGAAGATCCTATGAACTTGTGTGGGCCTATCTACTTCCAACACCTGGCATTAGAGCTTATTATACACATATTGTGTGCATTACTTACTCCCAAGATTGGACATTATAAAGTTAGACTAGAACAAGAGGATAAACTTGATGGAATGTCTAATTATCCTGTGTGGAGTTTTATGTTGATGAATCTTTTAGCATTCAAGGATTTGTGGTTTGGAAGGTTTCCAAGATCAATACAAAGAGAGGATGTTGGTTCTTCTTCTAGAAGACCTCCCATTCTAATTTCTTCTCAACAAGGAAAAAAGAAGAAACTTTTTCTTCAACCAGAGAGACAAGGACATCCAAGATCATTAATCTATTGAGGAGCAGTTTAGGTGGAATTCAAGAGATGTTCAAGCACTCTTTTGCGATGGGTGTAAAATGTCATTTATACTTCAAATTAGGTCATGCAGAACCTCTGGTCAAGCTATGTTGAAGTTGAAGAATCTTTATCAAAACAGAAACCTTGTAATTTTTGGGCAACTTGTCAATGTTGGTGCGAATATTTTTGATAAAGAGATGGTACCTATCTTAATCAATTCACTTCTTTCATTACATCATTCCTTTGTCACATCTCTTTCTCTTTCCAAGAGAGAGAAATTACATGTGAGGAGATTTGGTTTTTATTATTTCAAGATGAGTATCAACAGAAAAGTATGGAGGAGAATGATCAAACTATGATTTCTTTGTCAGAGGGAAAGAAGAAGAAGAAGAAGAAGAAGGACAAGAAGGAAATTAAGTCACAATCTAAGGATAAACACAAGTTTTCTACTCCTAAATCCGCTAGCATGTTTTTTTCTACCTCTACACCTACTATTTCATCTACACCTAAAGTAGAGTCTATTTCATCTACATCTACCTCTACTACAACAAAGAAGGGAATTTTCCATTATTGCATAGAGCCAGGTCATCATATTGCGAAGTGTACAGAAAAACTTATAATGAGAAGAAGAGAGTTTCATGTAACAATGCTGAAGATGGTTCAGACGGTAAAGCTTCAGATTATGATGCTTTTGCATGCGTGAGTATAGAGGAGATTTCTTTTGATCAAGCAACATTGCATGCAATATTAGAAAATCCATGGATATTTGATTTTTGGAACTACAAAGCATATGACATGTTGCATAAAGGTATTTTCTTCTCTTGCTAGTTCTTCGAATAGAAGAGTGACTATTGTAGATGGTCATGATTTGGATGTTGGTGTCGATGATGTCATACTAAAGTCACAACAGAAGTGCATTGAGAAACTATTAAAAAGGTTTCAGATGATTGATTCTAAACCTATGCAAACACCTATGGATCAGAACGTGTCTTTACAAATAGTAGTAGATGAAGAGTCATTTGATGCTACTTAATATTGTCAAGCGGTTGGATGCTTGATATATCTTTGTAATACATGTCCAGATATACAGACTGCAGTTACTCAAGTATCAAGGTTCATGCAGAATCCGACAATGTTACATTGGAAAGCAGTAAAGCGGATCTTCAGATATGTGAAGGGACCTTCAAATTATGATATGGTATTTTCGAAATCTACACATTTATTACTAAAAGGATTTTCAGATTCTGATTGGGCAGGTGATAGAGACACAAGAAGAAGTACTAGTGGATTTTGTTTTTATCTTGGAGATTGTCATTCTCTCATGGCTTTCGAAGAGACAACCCACTATTGCAACTTCATCTTGTGAAGCTGAATATCGTGCAACATTTATAGCTACTTTGGAATCAGTTTGGTTGCAAAAGATTTTCAGTTATCTAGATGTAAGATTACATGAACCCATTCAGATATTTTTAGATAGTCAGAGTGCAATAGCTATAGCAAAGAATCCAGTGCATCGTGCAAGGACAAAACATATAGAGGTTCACTACCACTACATTCGAGAACAAATAGCGAAGAAGCACATTGAGCTGGTTTATGTTCCTTCTAGTGAGAATGTTGCAGATATATTTACCAAAGCATTGACTAGAGATAGTCATGAGAAGATGTGCAGATTACTGAAGCTTGTACCAATATGACATTGAAGGAGGGATTGTTGGAAATCAATGTACATATAGTCCATTTCTAGCAAATCCAACTTAGGACTTAGCCATTTTTTTGTGCATTTTGGGTAAAACTTTTTTAGGCAAGATAGATAAAGCTTCATGAGAGCTATCTAGTGATATGCTTCATTCTATCATTAGAGGTCAAAGTTAGGAGAAAACTCAACCCTAATTTCTGCCCTAAAATGGTGGATGCATATTTTTGAGGTTCTTGAAGTACAAAACACAAAAAAAGCTAGGTTATAAGTTAAGAGATGGCAAAAGCACAAAAGCTGGGCAATCAAATAATAAAGCAAAATTTAAAATAGCTTTTAAATTAGAGAAAAGCAAAAATAGCGATCGAATTTAAAAAATAACGATGAGCAGCTTTTTTGACCAGCGATCAGATTTTTTCGCTAAAAACTTGCGATAGCTTTATTGTTGGAGCACAAACCTATATAAGAACATGATCGGTTCACTTTTGGATAATTCAAGCAAGAGTTGATGCTTATATAGTGTCAATTTTGGAGTTCTGAAGCCTTGGAGGCTAAGGAGAGGTGAAGGAGAGGCTACTCTCTTGGGCAAGGAGTCTTCTACAAGTTTGTGGCAGCTATCTTTGTAAGTTAATCCTATTTTCTGTTTTTAGGGTTTTTGGAACCCTAATTTCAGAATTAGGGTTTGCTGATTTTCAGATTTGTTGCACTATCTTGAGAGGTTAGGTTTACTCCGTTGCTCATTTGCTTCACACATACTCAGATTATAACATCATAATCTGAATTCTGTACATCATCATCTTCTTGTCTATTCTTCCATCTAGTGAGTGCACCATCATATGGTTGAGTAGTACTCCCATTTTGTAATTCGGCCATCTATATTAGTGAGTAAGCAATTTGCTTACGTTACTTACTCTTGTCTCAAAGTTTCTTTCTATCTCTCACTTATCATCTTGTTTAATTAAGTGTGTATGCTCAAAGGTTTTTAGTATTGGAAGATCCTGGGGCCCCAAATTCCAACAAACTTTACTTTAAGACCATAAATCCATGAATATCTTGAGAAATCATCAATGAAAGTAACGAAATACGTGAAACCTTTTATAGAATCTGTTCTCATAAGACCATTCATATATGAATGTATGATCCGCAACTTCCTTGTAGTCGTGATATATCCATGCTTCTTGAAAAGAAGTTTGTGAAGCTTTCCTTCAAGACATCTTTCATGATTTTGCATCATCTGGTAAAGCAAAAGTAGGCAAACTCTCCAGCATACCATGATCTTTGATGTGCTTGAGAGCTGTGTAATTGAGATGACCAAATCCAGCAATATTAACATGACTAATTTTGGATAACATGAACATGCCACTTTTGTTTTCACCTTGAAGTAGACAATGATCCTCATTAGGTGAAAGGATTTGACATGAATCTTTCTTAAAAACAACTTTGAAACCAACTCACAAGAAAGTAGATATAGAGAGCAAATTCTTCTTCATTTCCGGAACATAAAGAACATTAGAAATTATGAAATTTTCACGTGTTTTGGATTTAAGGTTCACTTCTCCAACACCTACAACATCCAAATCATGACCATCTTCTATGTTCACTCTTCTCCTTGAAGAGTTAGTAAGAGAAGAAAATACCTTTCTGCAACGTGTCATATGTTTAGTAGCTCTCGAATAAAAAATCCAAGGATTATTAGAGATTGCATTTAATGCTCGCCTGATCAAAAGCTATTTCTTCAATAGTAACACATGCATAAGTTTCTTCCTTTGAAGATTTAGGTGTTGATTAATCTTCAACACTATTACCTCATGCTTTCTTCTTCTTATAAAAAATCCTTGTTTTGCATTCTTCTATGAAATGACCTGGTTATTTACAATAATGGCACATTCCTTTCTTTGAGTAGATGTAGTAGTGGACTCTTCGAGGAAGCACTAGAAGTAGGACTAGAAGGTTTAAGAGTAGACTTACTTTCCTTCTTAGTTTGTCTACTCTTCTTCTCCTTCTTTGTTGTCTCGTTCTTCTTATCCTTTGATGATGATAACATGGCTTCATCATTCTCTTCTATACTCTTTTGTTAAACTTCATCTTGAAGTAACAGGAATTGCAACTCTTTAAATGAAAGTTCTCTATCTCTTGTAGAGAGAGATAAAGAAGTCACAAAAGCACGATATGTAGATGGAAGTGAGTTGAAAAGTGTGTTTACCATGTCTTCATCTGAAATCTCCAACATTGAGTAACTGATCTCGTAAATCTTTGAGCTTCAAAATATGTGATTGAGGAGACTCACCAACTTTCATCCTTGTGTTGGCTAGCTATCTCCTAAGATGAGCTTCCCTAGCAGGGTCTTTGCCCTTATAAAGATTCTCTAACTCCAACCAAGCCTGATGAGAGGTTCTGCATGACCTGATCTGCGGTATAATATGCCTCTTGACTCCCATAGCAATATATGAAAGTGCTTGTGCATCCCTTGAATCCCATCTAGTGAGCTCTTTTGTACTTCTGTAGGAATTAATCTGGTAGTAGTATGAACTCTTGATGATGAAGTAATTCCTCCTTCACTAACCTTCTGTCGAGAAAAAATAGGAACAAGTCTTCTAGAAGATGCAACATCATCTTCTTCGACTTGTCTTGGCCTTAGATAAGTGCCATTGGCAATATTCGATAAGTCCTTTGATACTAACATATTCATCATCATAAAACTCCACATTGGATAGTTAGACATTCCTTCAAGCTTGTCTTCATTCTCAAGTCTAGGCTCTATAATCACTCATCTTGTTAACTGTGTATGTCAACTATGCTTTGATACCAAATGTTGGAAGTGGGGTGGGCCTCAGTAACAACAATCACAGGTTTATAGGATCTTTTAACACATGAACCTTAGCATACACACCTTAAGACTCAAAAAGAGATGAGAAGGAGATAGAGATAGAGAGCGAGTAGACAATATTTTCAAGTGTAACGGTAAACAAATAACCTAGCTACACTATTTTTATATAAATGTTAATTACAATGTGTAGATGATTACAAACTCTGAATCTAGGCAAAAATTGGGAACTAGATACAAGAATTTGTGTATGAAGTGCCTAAGAGGTATGAAGAGGGTGTGTGTGTGTATGTGTGAGAATGTAGAGAATATGAATAGTTTAGAACTGTTTTATAGAAAACCCTGATTTTGAAATTAGGTTTTCAAAAACCCTAAATGAGAAATTAGTGACCTAGCATGGACTGATATAGACTTGCTACTCACAGTAAATCAGCAAGGATGCTGATGGATGGCTGATACAAACTCCTTCACAGCTTTACCAAGGTAGAGCACACCTCCTCTAAGTCTTGTAGACTCCTCCAAAGTAGAGCACTTGACTAACGATGATCTTGAATGATTTTGTGATGCCAAACTATGACCCCAAGGGTCTCTTATATAGGTTTCTTGTTGCCCCACGAAAGATTTAATGAAAGTACTTTTATTGAAAAGCAAAAGCATGCGAAAAATCAATTTTAACGTAAGTTTTTTTATGATTGCAATTTTTTTGCTTTTCACCTAAATTAGCCAAGATCTCATAAATGGGTCTTCATGTGCATAATTGATGTAGCTTTCCTTGATCCTCATACTGAGAAGAACATTTTGAGGTAAAAATCCATTTTTGCACAAAAATTAGGGTTAGGGTTTTCTCATGATCTGGACCTCTATTGATTGAATGTTATATATCAAATGAAAGGTCTCTTCAAGCTCTATGCAATAAGCCACTAAATTTTTTTTGATTTTTTTTGGTATAAAATTTGGCTAAGTACTAAATTTTAGGGTTGCTGGAAATTAAGGTTTTGTGCTATTCTGACATTGCTTCCAATATTGACAACATCAAGGTTAGGAGTCTATTATGCTTTTATTGTGGATATCGTGGTTGTATAGTATTGAAATGTCCTAAGAAGAAGAAACTAGTTGGAATTAGGATTTCCACAATCACCATCCCATATCAAAGGAATCATCGTTAGAGTGAAAAGATGAATACATCCCACGATGAGAACCATGCACTTGATTTTGCACCTAGATATACTATAAACCCTTTTAAGTTTCATCATGGATATCTATTATCATCGTGTTCAAGTACCACGTATCACGAACTCTATAAAGACTACAAAGTATGAAGCTTAAAGTCCTAGATTATCTAAGGAGTACCAATCAAGGCTCATGAATTACACAAGAAGAATCTAATGAAACCCAAGCTAGAGAACATGGCCTCTCCTCGTGGAACTTGTCGCTTGAGAGGGAGGTTATCTCATGGACACAAAGGAAACCATCTTGAAACTTAGATTTCATGTGACTTTCTATATCTCATGATTGGTTATGAATTTGGAGAAAGTAATGCTACCATCTTTTCGGAACGTTCCAAAACCCTAAGATCAACTATCTATTTGCTTGATTTTGATATCCCATGCCTCTTAGTCTCGAGTTGTGGGACTTTTTGTAATGGTTCTATTTTCTTGTATTGCTTCTTGTACGTGGGTGAACTTGTAATCGGTAGCATATTTCTGAAATCTTGTTGAAGTCTAGTCAATGGGCAAATTCTAGTGCTCCCTTGACATGTAGAACACTCGTCAAGCTTGGTTGGAGCTAGAGAATCTCTATCAAAGCAAAAATCTTGCAAAGAAGGCTCATTTAAGGAGATAGGTAGCCAGCATAAGGATGAAAGTTGACGAGTCAATTCAATCTCTACTTCTACTACACCTAAAGAGAAGTCTACTTTATCTACATGCACATAAAAAAAAGGCAGTAATATTTAAGAAGGTTCAAAACATAAGTTTTCTAGTGGAAAGTCTTATGCATGTGTTAGTATTGAAGAAATAGTTTTTGATCAAGCAACATTAAATGTAATTTCTGAAAATCCTTGGATTTTTGATCTTGGAGCTCCTAAGCATATAGGTTGCAAGAAGGTGTGCTCTTCCCTTACTAACTTTACATAGAAGGGTGACCATAGTAGATGGCCGAATTGAATGCCATTGGTGTCGGAGAATTAATTTATAGTCAAGAAGTGGAAAGTTCACTATTTTTAATGTTCTTTATGTTCCAAAAATAAGAATTTTCTTTTTATCACTACTTCCTTATCGGATGGTTATAAAGTGCTTTTTAAGAAGGATTCATGTCACATCCTCACACCTAATGAGGAACACTGTCTGTTACAAGGTGGAAACATAAGTATGTTTGTGTTGTCCAAAACTAGTGTTGCAAATGTTGCCACGTCTTCTATACCAAAGGAGAATATGCAATTATGGCATGCTAGATTTGGCCATATCAGTTACACGACTCTCAAGTATATCAAAGATATGGTGGAGAGTTTAGCTGCGTTTGATTTACCAGATGATGCAAAATGTTGTGAAGGATGTCTTGAAGGAAAGCTTCATAAGCTTACATTCAAGAAGCACGGATTCATCATTGTCATAAGGAAGTTGCAAATCATACATTCAAATGTTCATGAAATTATGAGAGCAGATTCTATTCAAGGATATAGGTATTTTGTCACATTTGTTGATAATTATGCTGGATATACTTGAGTTTTTGGTTTTAAAGCAGAGTCAAAAGTTTTTGCTACTTTCAAGAAGTTTGTGGCTATGGTTGAAAATTAAAGTCAAGTCTAAAATTCAGATTTTGAGAAGTGATAGAGGAGGAGAGTACATATCAAATGACTTAAAAATCATTTCTTGAAGACAAAGGTATCCCTCATCAACTCACTATTGCTTACATCCTAGAAAGGAATGGTGTTGCAGAGAGAGAGGATAGGATACTTGTTAAAATGGCACATAGTATGATGTCTTCAAAGAAGTTTTCACCTAAGTTTTCACCTAAGTTTTCGTATGATATAGTTCACAGAGTTAAACACATTCTAAACACATCTTCTTCAAAAGCTTTATAGGTGATTATCCCGTATGAAGCATATTATGGTAAGAAGCTCAATGTGAATTATTTCAAAGTATTTGATTCTCCCTCTTATGTTCACATTGAGAAGAAGGATTGTGGTAAGCTTGATGTGAAAGTTATCAAAGAAGATTCTATTGGTCATGCTACTGAAAGCAAAGGCTACAAATTCTATGTACCAGAAACATGTGAAATCCTACTCTCACACAATGGATATGTAACAAAAAGTCAAATTTGTGACAAAGGTGCAAAGATTCCAGGTTCTATTAAAGACGATGATTATGCATTTTCAAAAGAAACTTGGATTCTTATATTCAGCCATACAGGGGGAGTGAGCAACCTTCTAAGTCCTCTACAATGATTTATGAAGATAAAGGTAAAGAGAAGTTGTAACTCCTACTAACTGAATTTTACATGCCATCATTGAAACCTACACCTTCTCCTATTCCTACTTAACCTATTGAAAAGGAACTAGGTTATGAATCTGGAGAATCCTCAAGAGCTCGAGAGGAAAGAGATTTAAATCACCAATAACAAGAAAACCATAGAAAAAAGATGTTTTTAAGTACAAATAATCGACATGTGTCATGTACGAAGCACATTTGTCATCGATGGTTGAGTTGAACATTTAGGTTTTAGAAGGACTGCAAGCAGCAGAAGTGACAAATGAGAAGTCATACATATTTCTGATTTCATCATGTCAAAATAGGTGGAATCTGGATACATCATCATCATCATATCAAAAGGATGTTACATCATGACAACAAAAAGATGTTACATCATACCATCGATGATCGATCGTGTCAAAAAGACTAGTAACTAGTAACTACATATGACTAGCATGGAACATAGATGACAAATGTAGAGACTACAACATAAGTATAATGACTATGGAGAATCGAGGTGGGGAGTCTCATTTTCTGCAACGCAATCAGTTGCTCCTACATCTTCATGTTCTTCATTTGCCACTTGGTCTAACTCGTGCTCTAACTCCCATTCTATGAAAGGATCTCCTTCCATGCATTGAGTCCTCCGAAGCATCCTCAAATTGGCACTGACAAACACAAGATCATTAGCACGCTGCACACCAAGTCTGTTTCTCTTTTTTGAGGATACATATCCATACACACTCCTTAGTTGTTCAAGGCAACTCGTAGTGCAAGCCTGACTAAGTATTCGAATGGCCAATTGTTGAAGATTTGGACCATCAAAACCAAAATCTTCCCACCATAGGGAAGCACCAACACGTAATCTATCCTCTTGGGCATCTGCACATGCATATGAAGCATCTTTCCCAGTCCTATATTTGGATAGTTGATCTCTGATAAGTCTTCTAGTTGCACTATCCGGGATAAGCCTCTCTAATATGATCCTCCATCCATTAGCCACCTCTGGATCTGCATATTGTTTTTTATCTTGAAATTCTGGATCCAACATGTATGCTGCTGCATGAAGTGGGGAGTAGTATGCATTCCACCTGCTAACACAAATTGCTGAAATTTCTTCATACGTATCATTATCCTTCACCAATGTTTTGAGTGCTTCGATTGTGCGATCCATAGCTTCATAAGCTTTACCAATGCACGGCTCCATGGAATCCACAATTTTCAGCAAGTGCACAAGTGGATGCACAATATCCACAATGTGAGAAATGTTCTCCCACCATGTTGCATCATCAGCTAATCTTCTAAAGTGCTTTCCTGTTGAAGTAGAAGCCTCTGGCATCCTTGCGAACTCATCGCTCAATAAGAGCCCTCTCAAGACACCACTACATTTCACTACGCGGTGTAACATGGTGAAGTTGTATGCAAATCTTGTGTCTGAATACTTCAACAAAGCAAGAGTAGACCTCTTGCTAAACCCATTCTTCACACGTGTGTGGTTGTTAATGAAACTAACCAATGAGTTTGCCTCATTAATTCGAGGCAAAATCCAATCCAAATTCCCAATGTCTTTGAGAATATTATTTAAACAATGAGCCATGCAAAAGCAAACAATAATGTGAGGGTACAAATTTTCAATAATTGCACTTGCAACTCTATTCGAAGGCTCTCCATATGCTACAATGCAAACAACATTTGATGGCCCCACAATCTCTATGGCACTTGCCCACTCTGCTGCAAGTATATCAGCTGATTTCCGTGTCTCAGATGCATCATGTGAGGAGATGAAGTACATCTCTCCACGAGAATAAGCCACAACTCCATGGATAGAACATCGTTGAACATCACTCCATCCATTCACAAGCAATGATAGTCCATTTCTTTCCCATGATTTCTTTATGCTCTCACATGTGGTCTCAACAAGCTTCTTCTCTTTCTCCAATAAAGTGGTGCATAAGCTCTCCGAAGATGGAGGCACATAGTGTGCTCCATATTCACCTATCTTCTTTACCATGTCTTTGAAGTATGATGATCTATGAAAAATGGTAAAACAAAGATTTATAAGTAATCAATTATGACATATGGAAGTGAATTATGAACTTTGAAGTTTAACTATTTAAAACAAAAACAATAGAATCAAGATAAGATTTTTACCGAGCTTCATTGAAAGCTATGTGGTCATGGTAGAAAAAAACGTGCCACTGCCGTGTCCACCTCCTCTTTCAATATAGGATTCCAATTTTCATGGAGTGTTTGTTGACGTGATTGACGTACATATGGCATTCCCGATGGTGTGGAAGAGGGAGTAGAAGGAGTAGGAGTAGGAGTAGGAGTAGGAGTAGGAGTAGGAGGAGTAGGAGCATGAATCGGAGCCGATGAAGATGATGCTCTTGAAGAGGATGGCATAGAAGACCTCACAAATGATGTCGGGTCGATGGGAGCTTGTGAGACACGACGAGCATGAATTTGTGCATCACTAATAGCAAGCTTGTTGAGTAATTCTCACTTCTTCTCTGAAGTGATTGCGGAACAAACTCTTACTTCATGTCCACGTTCATGAAGTAAGTGTGCACGCACCTTGTTTGCTCCACCCGTTCGTTTGTAGCCACATAGCTTGCAAGTCCATGGTCTTGCACCTCCTCCTTCTCCGGTGGATACGGGAGACTCCACCTCTTCCCACCATGTCCATTTGCTTGTAGCATGCCTCCTCTTGGTGTTTGATCCACTTGTTCGCGATGAAGAAGCCATAGAGCCTTAGAGGAGAAGGGTAAAGATGACAAGGTTGAAGAGAGGGTTGAGAGGATAGAGTCTAGACTCTAGACTCTAGACTCTAGGGAAAAGGCTAAAGCCCTTGAATATGCTCAAGCATTCATGGCACATGCACATAGGCTGAATGCAAGGAAGCAAGTGAGCTTGAGCCTTGTGAGCTTGTGAGCTTGTGAGCAAGTGAGCTCTATTTATGCTTGTAAAGGCCTTTAGGAACCTTCTAGATGCCCCCCAAAAGAAGGCGCTAAAAAAGCCTCCAAGAATCGGCGCCTAAATTCAAGTTTTGAACTCAAAAAAAAATCCCGCCTGCTCGTATCCGTCCCCGCCCGTCCCTGTTCCTGTCTGGTCACATGTTGCCATCCTTGGGACGCGTCCCCGAGAGGTGAGCTTGTTTCAAAGGTGATCATGGGGACGGTGGACGTCCTCCTTTGGCGTCCCTTGTCCAAGCCACTTGGGGACGGCGTCTCGACATCCCTAGGACCCATGGACGCGTCCCCTTGTGACTTTGAATTAAGGAATAAATTGTATCTATATTATTCAACGAAAGTGCATTGAGACACTCTTCGAAAGGTTTGAAATGTTAGATTATAAACCTATGCTGACACTTATGGAGGTTAATCTATCATTACAAGCAGATATCGATTCAGAATCTTTTGATGCTATGTTATGTAGTCAAGTAGTTGGATGCTTGATCTATCTATGTTATACACATTCAAATATTCAGTTTGCATTTTCTCAAGTATCAAAGCTCATGCACAAACCTTTCAAAATTCATTGGAAAGAAGTGAAACAATTTTGAGATATTTGAAATGAACTATGAATTGTGCAATGGTTTCTCCAAAGTCGCAATGTTTTTTACTTCAAGGTTTTATAGATTTTGATAGGGAAAGTGACAAAGACACAAGAAGTACAAGTGGATTTTGTTTTTATGTTCGAGGATGCCTTATTTCATGGCTTTCTAAGAAACAACCGATAGTGGCTACATCTTCAAGTGAAGCAGAGTATAGAGCTTCCTTTACAACTACACTTCAGGCTCTTTGATTGCAAAAAAATTTCTTTTGTTGTTCATGTTCATCATTCCGTGCGGATATTTTCAGATAGTAAGAGTACTTTTGATATTGCAAAGAATCCTGTTCATCATATAAGGGCTAAACATATTGAATTTCATTATCATTATATTCATGAGCATGTATCTAAGAAGCACATTGTACTTATTTATATGCCTATAAGTGAGAATATGGAAGTATATTTACCAAAGCATTATCTAGATACAAACATCATAAAATATGCGGATTATTGAATCTTATGCCATTGAAGGGGGGGGGGGGATTGTTAGAAAACAATGTGAGAATAGCACCAAAATTCCAAAAATTTCAACCATCCTAAATCTAGGACTTAGTCAAATTTTGGTAAAAAATTTTATTGGCTTATTAGATAGTACTCTCTGGGAGCTTTTTAATGATATATAACATTGCACCATCTTACATCAAAAAGTCCAACAAAAGCCAAACCCTAAATTTTGATTTGCATATGCTTTTCACTTAAATTATGATCAATGGCTCATATTTAAATTGGAAAAAGCACGTATGTAGATATTTTCAGATAGTCAAAGTGCTATTGCTATTGCAAAGAACCTTGTTCATCATGCTAAGGCAAAGCATATTGAGGTACATTACCACTACATTCGGGAACAGGTGTCTAAGAAACATATTGAGCTAGTCTACATACCTACAAGTGAAGATGTAGCAGATATCTTTACCAAAGCATTATCCAAAGGGAAACATAAGAAGTTTTGCAGATTATTGAACCTTGTACCATTATGACATTGAAGGGGGGATTGTTAGAAACAATGTCAGAATAGCACAAAACCCTAAATTCCAACAACACTAATTTTTGGGTACTTAGCCAAATTTTGGTCATAGAAGCTCAAAATTTTTTCTTAGCTCATTAGATAGAGCTCCAAGAGAGCTTTCATTTGATATATAATATTCAATTATTAGTGGCCCATATCAAGAGAAAACTCTAACCCTAATTTTTGTGCAAAAAGGACTTTTACATCATTTGGTCCCTCCATGTTTTAGATCAAAGAAAGCTAAGTCAAATAATCAGCTGATGGTCAAAATTGTTTGATCGCAGCCAAAACATACTTGAAACGCAAAACCACGTGTAAAAAAACTCATCACTAAATTTAAGTGTTTTTTCACTAGAAACAATAAAAGCTTTTTGCTTTCTTGCTTTTCGAGGTTGCCATCATTGGATCAGCCTCTATGCTATATAATGGTGGCCTTACGGTCATTGTATCCATTGTTGAAGGCCAACTCAAGCATCAACACAAGTTGGAGGAGTGTTCTACACTTGGAGGAGGTGTGCTCTACCTTTGGTGCAGCATTGGAGGAGATTTTGGCAGCCAAGCATCAGCATCTTGCTGAGTACTGTGAGTAGCAAGTCTATCTTCAGCTTTACACTTGCTAGTTCATCGATTTCTGATTTAGGGTTTTTGAAACCCTAATTTCAGAATTAGGGTTTGCTGTAAAACAGGTCTAAACTGTTCATATTCACTCCATTCTCACACACACTTTCTACATACTTCTTAGGCACTTGTGACTTCACACACAAACTCTTGTATGTAGTTCTCAAAATTCTGCCTAGATTCAGATTTTGTATCCAATTTCAGCATACATTCAGTTTTGTATCATCTACACACATTATAATTTGACTCTAATATTAAGATAGTGTAGGTTAGCATTCTAGCTTACCATTGAAAATCTTGTCTATTCTCTCTATGTCTCTTTCATCTCTTTTTGGGTATTAAGGTGTGTATGCTAAGGTTCATTTGCTGGAAGATCTTGAAAACCTGTGTTTATTGTTATTGAGGCCCACCCCACTTCCAACGAGAGAGAGAGAGAGAGAGAGAGAGAGAGAGAGAGAGAGAGAGAGAGAGAGAGAGAGAGAGAGAGAGAGAGAGAGAGAGAGAGAGAGAGAGAGAGAGAGAGAGAGAGAGAGAGAGAGAGAGAGAGAGAGAGAGAGAGAGAGAGAGAGAGAGAGAGAGAGAGAGAGAGAGAGAGAGAGAGAGTTTTTATTAAAAGGGGCTTTGGCCACCTGGACAATGCTTTATAGTGTGAACATGTCCCAAGGACCTTAAAAACCAAAAAAGTGGCCTGTATGTGCCCAGGCCCCAATGTGGTATGAAAAATACAAGTAAATCATCACGAGGAAGCTCTTGAAAAGGGCTATTATGTGAAAGGATGTGTGTGTACATTCGGAGAGTCCTTGGGTCCTTCATCCCGAACAATTTCTCTCTCATGTTATTTGCATCTTTGGCACTTGCATAATGTATGAGCAAGCACTCATGCCATGGTGTATATCTCCATGCTAACTCTAAGTGCATTCATATCATCTCCTCATAATGTATTATTAAGTTTAAAAGTACTCATGGATGCTCAGCAAAAGCAAGGTGATCTGTCCAGATGATTCTATAGTCCAAGAACTGGTTTAGGCGTGCATGAATGGCCATGAATATGCATCTGGCGTGCATATATATATATATATATATATATATATATATATATATATATATATATATATATATATATATATATATATATATATATATATATGTATATATGTATATATATGTGTGTGTGTGTGTGTGTGTATGGCAACAAGATAAAGTTTTTACAATCTGATGAGAAATGTATACGTGCTAATATTATATTAATCATAGCTACAGGTAGAGATTATTCTTGCTGTGATTTTCATATTTATGGTTAGTCTGTCTTTCATGTTGATGAGTATGTTGTGTGTGTGTGTTTTTTTTTCCCTAAAAGCTTTCATACTTACGCAGGAAGAGGAGTTCGAAAATTGCAAATACACAGTAGAGCATGCAATCGAAACCATGGGTTTTGGAGTATTTCAGGCCTTGGTTCTTGTATATGCAGGTATGGCCTGGGTGGCAGATGCCATGGAGATGATGCTTCTTTCATTTGTTGGACCAGCTGTGCAGAAATCTTGGAACTTGAGTCCCACTGAAGAAGGCATGATCACAAGTGTGGTGTTTATAGGAATGATGTTAGGTGCCTACTTCTGGGGGGCGCTTTCAGATATGAAGGGCAGAAGGTGTTCCACTCATGTTGATTCCATGTTCTAATGTTCTAAGTGTCAAAAGTTTTGGATACTCTTGTATTTTGACAAGCTAATACTCATTTTCACAGTGCTCTGCAGGCCTGGATTCCTTTTTACTGCCATGGTAACATTTGGTGCTGGATTGATGAGTGCATTCTCACCAAATTATTATGCACTCCTATTGCTTCGTGGTATTGTGGGTGTGGGCCTGTCCGGTGGTGCCGTAATTACATCTTGGTTTTTGGAGTTTATTCCAACTTCTAATCGAGGTCTTTGGATGGTCTTGATCTCCATGTTTTGGACTTTTGGCACAGTAGCTGAAGCTATACTAGCTTGGGTACTTCTTGAAACTTACATTCTCTTTTGTGTGTTTGGTTTGACATTTATGTACACGATATTTCATATGTACTGGAAAAAGTTTCTAGTTTTCAAAGTTCTTCAAAAGATGTGTTATTGTTCACTGTCTGATGCTGTTTTCTTATATGCTGTGTGAATCATTACCGTGTAGGATCTAAGTGGACTATTCATTATGCTCTATGATTGAATTCAAGTGGGTCACTCGAAGGTCATGTAGGACCTCAAGTGTAGGTGAACTTCTCTTGAAAATGAGAATCGGAAATGGTGATGTTGCTTGATGATTTTCATATCTATACCTAAGACATATGTGCTCCCTAAGGTAAGTGTATCTCTAAGGTGGTATTGATTCCTGTGCATCACTGTTTTCATCAATGCTCTTATAAAGCCTCGACATGCACGAATGGATTTTATGAATTCTTGATTGTACAAGGTCAGTAATGTGCATTCTCATTGTTTAATCCAGAGATGTTGATGCCCACCCAAAAGAGTGTTTGATCTTAGTTCAAAAAGCAAGAGATAGATACATACACACGACAAGAGAGCACACATCATAATGATTCCAAATATAAAAGCTACAAATATACAAAAGAATATTCCAGGTACAATACAAATACTGACACTTCTCATAATCTACCCTAAGAGAGCCTTCAAGGTTTGAGGAAGAAAGGTTAGGATAGAAGAGGCTGAAAAGAACTGTCAAATTCTGTAGCAAATCTCTTACAGTATCTCCAACCTGAAATCTGTAATTAGAGGAGTATATACTACCAATGATAGGTGATCTCCTTTGTATAGTATCCTCATGAATTGGCTGAAGAGCTACACCCTTTTTCACATGAGAGAGCAAGGAGAGCTCTCTATGTATTGCATATCGAAGTGGATAGCACCCCTCTTTATATAGGCTGATATCAGCAGGGCAAAGAAGTCTGCTTTTATTAGGGGCGAACAGCTTTTCAAATTTCAGCTATGGTGTAGGGTTTTGCTTTTTTTAATTGTGTCAACAGCTGACGTCACGTGACACCCATGCTTTTCAATAATAAAACTATTGAACCTGCTTTTCATGATCAATTTGTGGTAGACATGTGGCGATGTAGGTGCTGTCGGGCTCAGTCGGGAGGATCAACTCCGACTGATGGTGTTCCAAATGACGGCGTACGTGGGGTGCTTCAAGCTATCTCAAGTGATAGATGGAGTCTCAAAGAGAAAACCTCATTAGACTTGGGTTTTGTGAAACAATCTTTAATCCCCAAGCCAATATAAAATTGGTCTTATCATGCAAAGAAGGACTTTTGAACTTAAAACATTAATCAAATTAAAATAAGTGTCCACTTCAAAGCATACTCTTTCAATACATTGGAAATCTCTTCCTTTGTTGAATCACTTCTTATGTACCTTTCTTGAAGCACAAATCGGACATGGAATCTCCCTCATAAAGAAATTATTGAACTCCTATGTGATGATGCGAGAAGTTTTAGAAACCCATAAGGATCTGCTTTTGTGTGACAATACATCTTTTAAAGCAATAATTCTTCCCTTGCTTGAAGTTCTTAAGTCTAGAACCTATGAACTATAGTAGTCAAGAATGTAACTTATCGATTGCAATATGTTCACCGCTTAACAAGACTATTCGTTTTGATTTATGACTAAGTGTTTCCATTATAGCAAACATAAACAACACAAAATTGTTGATGATTGGAATTGAAGCGCTTGATCCAAAGTGCAACTTCTTACTTGTTGCATGAAGAGTTTACTATGATTTCATGCTTTATATTTGCAAGTCTTTCTATTAACCCATCAATTCATCATGACTTTCACATTAATTTTTCTACCTTTCTCTCATACAGAGTTTTTCTTAATTCTTTCATCTTCACCTTCAATTTTCAACTAGAAAACATGATGCGAATAAGGTCTAGAGAGAGAATATGAAACTTGTCATCCCAAAATTTTTCCGACATGCATAAAATGACCTAATTATTCATTCTAAGCATTATCCCTACAATGAAATTCAGAAAGTTCAAAATGAAGTATTTCACTAGAACAGAGGTCTTACAATTCTTCCCTCCTTTAAGGAACTCTGTCCTCATAGTTGGAAAGAAGAATAATGTGTTAGAAAATCTTCTAAGTTCATCCAAGTCGAATCTTCTACTGGATATGAGTGCCATTTCACCAAAATTTCTACTATAGATCTATTTCTAAGCAATTTTTCCTTCCTATCTAAAATTATTTCAGGTTGAAACTCAAAAGAGCCATCATCTTTCAGCTTATAATTGTCCTGCAAAACATGAGCAACATTAGGTACATATTTTTTAAGTAAGCTAACATGAAATACAAGATGCACATTTAAATGTTTAGGTAATTCCAACAAATAAGCAAGAGATCCAATCTTTTTCAAAACTTTAAAAGGACTTGCATGTCGAGGAGAAAGTCTATGATCCTTCCCTAGGAACAAGTTAGATCGGTGAGGATTAACTTTAGGAAATACCATATCATCAATTTGAAATTCAAGTGGTCTTCTCTTTAAATCGTAGAATTTCTTTTGTCTTTTCTGAGCTTCTTTTATGTGTTTCTTAATTTTTCCAAGTTCTTCATCCATTTTATCAAGCATTTCTTTGGATACTTCTACTTTGTTTGGAAAACCCGAAAACGAAGGTGGAGTCAAACAATTATAACCGTACATAGCCTCAAACGGAGTCATTTTAATAGATGCATGCCATGCACTATTGTATGCAAACTCAACCACGGGTAAATATTCACTCCAATTGTCTTGCTTTTCATTCACATACATACCCAACATATCTTCAACTACACGATTAACCCTCTCGGTTTCCCAATCAGTTTGTGGATGGAAAGATGTACCCATATGAAGTTGAGTTCCAATCGATTCAAATGTTGCTCTCCAGAAGTTTGATGTAAATCTAGAGTCTCTATCGGAAATTATGCTTTTAGGCATTCCATGCAATCGAAAAATTTCTTTTACAAAGATTCTTGCAACATTCAAAGTAGTATCAGTCTTTTTCATAGGGAAGAAATGTGCCATCTTGGTAAGCCAATCGACTACAACAGATATGGTATCATGCTTACTTCTGGTCGTAGGTAATTTAGTGATAAAGTCCATCGAAATAGACTCCTACTTTTGATTTGGAACATCCAAAGGTTGAAGCATTCCAAGCATTCTCTTAAACTCAGTTTTCACTTGTTGGCACTTTAGACATTCACTAATATATTTTCTAATATCCCGCCTCATACATGGCCAAAAGTAAGAATACTTTGTTTTAACATAGGTCCTTGAATAACCTGGATGTGCAGAGAAAGGTGCATCATGACAATCACTCAGTATTCTAACTTTTAACGGAGATTCAAAAGATATGCATAATCGATTGTTACAATACAAGGATCCATTCTGCAAATGAAATTTGTCTTGATACACCGATCCCCTGTTTGTATTTGAAAAATTCAAAATAGATGCATAAAAGGAGTCATGTTTCAGTTCTTCTTGAATTTGATTGAGAAAATCAGAATTTATTACAGACGGAGATTATATAAAGGTCTTAGACTTAATGCATCAAGGACCTTATTTTCCTTACATAGTGGTTAGGTGCGTAAGGTTCGGTGCGTTCGGTGCGTTTAAGGTGCGGACCGAACCTTACGTCCTAAGTAAGGTTCGTAAGGTGCGTTCCATAGGGTTTAGGTACGTTTAAGGTGCGAGAACCGAACCTTACGTCCTAGTTCAAGTTCGTAAGGTGTGTTTAATGTTTAATGATCTAACCTGTTACATAATAGAATCAATATTATAATCATCATGCTTTAATAAGATTGCAGAAGTGACAATGCATATTAATGGTGAGCATTGAGCAATGAGTTGTTAGAAGATTCACGACAGTGGCAAGTGCTTAGCAGAAAGAAATAAACATATACAATGTACAATGTACACCTAAGACTTAAGTTCAAACACATTACACATTACACCTGTCACCAATTACCAGTAACACCACACTAGAGAAAAAACCAAAACCACTTAAAGGATTATATACATGATACATCATGATGTAAAAACAAAATACAACCATACAATAAGACTCATCACTCGAGAGTCAAGCCTCAATCCATAATGAATCAATGTCAAATGATCATGTCACATCATACATGAAATCATAAAACTACTACTCTGACTCTGAGTCATCTAAACTGATGGACTCCTCTGATGACGAATCCTCTCTCGATGAGGAAATATCAGCCATGGCTATGATATTTCCATCATCATCAAACTCTGGAACAAGTGTATCATGTATATCCTCCTCAAGTGGGTTTGGAGCTCCTCTACGTCGAGGGCGCAACTTACGCCTCCTTCCTCTGGCTGCGGGTGTAGATGCACTGGTAGAAGGAATATCCTGTGTGGCCAGTGTATGTCCTCCTCGTGAAAGAGCCAGAGAACGTGATCGTGTGATGTGTCTATCAACATTCTCGAGCTCTAAGTGAAGCATGCGATATATTTCATCTTGTTCATCAAGAACAGATGAATCTACATCGATGCTTTCTTCTGATCTGAATGCATCCTCGAACACAAGTGGAGATACCTACAATTAGAAGAAGTGTGATTAATCAATGATCATTAATATATACATATTTAATTTAAATTTTGCTTATTAAATGCACATTGCATAATCAAATGATTACCTGTCGAGGACCTGTCATGTTTTTGAAATTACGCAATAAACGTAGATTGGCCTTACAAAAGACCACGCGCTCAAGTTGTGCAACACTCAAGCGATTTCTCAACTTGGTGTGCACTAATGCAAATGTACTCCAGTTGCGCTCACAAGCGCTAGCAGATGAATCCTACAAGATAGAATATCTTAATACTTAATACTTATACTGTATACATAATACAATAAACCTTTTTAAAGAGAATAATGTTTTAATCAATTTATCGTACCTGAGAGAGAACTCTCAATGCATGACGACAAATGTGTGGATGCCCATATCCATAAGTGTTCCACCACTCTATAGGTTTTGCTGTGACTTCTGAACGTAGAGAAGTGGAACGTGCGTAGGAGATCCCGATGTTCCCCATATATGCTGAAAAATCTGCATCAAATGCTATCTGAGCATCGGGATCCATGATGCGCTCCATATAAATGTCCTTCATGTGGCAAAGAATAACTTCTGACCACAAGTCAGGACTCTTGAAGTATGGATGTAACAAAGCTGCGAATCCATGAATGGGACGTGATAAGAACTCCCATCGTGAATCCACAAGACTCAAAACATCACTTTTCCTGTTAGAAATTTGAATTAGTAAACTTAAAAAATAATAAAGTTTTCAACATGAAAAGAAATATGGAAATAAAACATACCTGGAGCTCGATAAAGTGGATACATGAGCAATGCCCTGTCGCATATGTCTATACAAATGGTACACCAAGCCAAGCGTAGATCCCTCCATGTCAACCACTCGAAGAGCAATGTGTATGCACTTAAGAACAGGGATAAGATTTTGTATCTCTGCCCAAAAGTCCATGTCTAATACTTTGCGTTGCACATATTTCGCGCTCTCCGACTGAGCCATTGGCATCGCATTCCACCTCCTATCTATTATCGTCAAGCGAAAGGAGTGCATAGACTCGTAAAGGCGTGTAAGCACATAGAATATGTATCCGAAACGTGTGTCAGAAATGCGAACCAACTCTTTCTCACTATTACTACGGAAAATGCTAAGTGCATGATGGTTCTTACGTATGAATGTAATAATCCGTTTGGCATCACTGCTAATAGGGGAAACCCATGGGAGTTTCCCTATGTCCTCAAATAGTAAGTCTATGCAATGTGCCGTGTGTCCAAACTATAGAGGGATACTCACTCTCTATTAACTCTCCCATTCTTTTACAGTTAGATGCATTATCTCTAATAACTTGGACTACATTTTCAGGCCCAACCTCTTCTATGGCACCCTTGATGTGCTCAAAAATAAATTCCCTAGTGATCCGTGTGCCTACACTGCTACAATCTACTGCACGGAGAAAGTAAATATCAATACATGAGGAGACCATTATATTTATTATATGGCGACGTCTGATATCACTCCAACCATCGGACAATATAGAGCATCTATATGTCTGCCACCCTAATTTTATAGGCTGCATAAGCACCTCTATCCTCTCTTTCTCCTCAATAAGCATGGCCATGCAATCTATTATAATCAATACCATACCAATCATCACATTGTCCCACTTGTGCAATGGCCTTAACCATCCTCTTCCATGCATCTGTACGAACTACGTTGAAAGAGAGATTGCATTCAAGAATGCAACGCTCTATTTCAACCTCGGCAGCTTTTTGTCGCTGCTTTTGTAGTCCCACAGCTATAAAAGAGGTATGAAGTGACGCTTGTCTAGATCTTTGTGATGCTGATGGAAGGTCAGGAATGGTCTCAGACTCACTCTCATCTCTTTGTGAGACACCTCTTTTTCCTGAAGTCCTACTAGGCTCCATCTCAATCTCCTCTAACATGTCTAAAGAGGATGTTGCAAGCTCACGACGACGGGCTGCCAAATTTGCTTGTGCAATATTATGTTCTTTTTGCACACCTTCTGCAATGTTCGGAGGAACCTCTAAACATGCACCGATACCCATGCCACCTAATCCTGACACATGATGTATCAAACGAGTCGTGGTGGTACAAAATGTCTTACCACAATACTTGCATACCCATCTTCTAGTGCCAAAACCAGAGCATGTAGTGTTTGCCAAGGTATGGCTTGTGGTATGGGCATCCCAAAGAGAAGAAATACCGCGAGGCATGGTGATAATGTCAAGAAAATGGAATTTGGTGCCCTGTAGGCTGTACCTGAAACATAAAAAACATATTACATCAGTAATGGACCATGGTATATGCCATATGGTATATGTAATATGTATAATGTATTATGCAGTGTGCACTGTGGAGTGTGCATTGTGCTGCGTGCATGGTGCAAGTTGACCAATGACAAGTGCACATGTGACATGTGACATGTCACATGCATGATGCCACTTTCTTGCATTGTAATTTGTGTGGCCATGGCCCATTATACATGTAACACGTTACAACTTACACCATGAAATAATCGTATGGATAATGGCATATCATGAATTTAAATTCAGCTGAAGCCTGAAGTCTGGGCATCTAACTATAGTCTGGCCCCTGGGCAGTGGGCAGTGGGTATAAAATATTTGCTCAAGCCTCAAGGTGACAAGGTCTTCAGACTTCTCACTTCTAAGTTCTGAGTCCTGAGTCTTGACTGTGCTGAAGCCTGAGAGTCAGTACTGTTGTAGAGTCAGTACTGTGCTGAAGCCTGAGAGTCAGTACTGTCGTAGAGTCAGTACTTACTACTGTCCTGAATATATGAATGATGACCATTGATGAGTCATTACTCATGACTCAATGCTCATGAGTCATGACTCATGACTCAGAAGTTAGAACTCTTCATGAACATTTAACAATGTCAGTACTGTTGTAGACTCTAGAGTCAGTAGTAAGTACTGTAACCTGTTCTGAATATATGAATGATCATTGATGACTCTTCATGAACGTTGAACATATAAGCTATAGTCACTCGGAAGTTTTCTGAAGGATAGCTGCACAGTGCACTTTGAATCAATGCAGCTGCACCTGTCAATCCTATGAGTTAAGATCATATTGATAATTGATGTTCCATTGTTCTGTCAACTGTAGGTACTAGGAAGTTGGAACTTAACATAGAAGTTAGAACTGCTGCTGGCACTCAGCACTGCATGAGAAAGTTACAGTACTAACTTCTAAGTACATACTACAATGTAGGTACTAGTAATGTACTGTGTACATAATTCTGGAGTAGACTCAGGAGTCAGGATTGAGGCAGACAAGTAGCAACACTACAACAGTACTGATCAGTGATCACTAACTCCTGAAGGTGAAAATACCCATAGTATACAAGTTAATAAACAGACCAGCTGAAAACACATATTATGCCATTATCCATATGATAGATCATTATTCATATGAGTAACTTATATGAACAGCACAGTCGGATATATCATTATTCATATGAGTAACTGATATGAACAGCACAGTCGGATATATCATATGAGTAACTGTCAACTGATATGAACTTCAAACTCAGTCGGCAATGGGCATACCAGGTCACAGGTGGCGTCTCTCTCTCTCTCTCTCAACCGGTCTTTCTCTCTCTCTCAGTCACTGTGGCACGCCTGCGAAAGTCCCTCGAATATTGTGCTTCAGTGAGTCCAGTCTCAACCGACTGATTGATAGCGACACATACCTAATTTCCTTATTAAGGGACCGGACAGCACCGTACGTATGGTTCGCACCGCACCGCAAGCACCGAATTTTTTTCCGGTTCGTTCCCGCACCTTTCCTCCCCAAGCACCGTACAGAACCGAATCTGAAAGACCGTACAAGACCGAATGAAACCCTAAATGGGGACGGTTCGCAAACCGATGCAAGCATGTTTCCTTACCAGCCAGATATTGTCAAAATCATACTCGCATAATAATTCAATCCAACGCTTCTGTGTGTTGTTAAGTAATGGTTGTGTGAAAATATATTTAAGACTCTGATGATCTGTTTTCAATCCCAACTTAACCCCTAACAATAGATGTCTCCAATGCTTTAAGTGCATGCACAATAGCAAGCATTTCTAGATCATGAATAGGATAGTTAAGTTCATGTTTTCTTAATTTTCTAGACTCATATGCGACCACCCTACCATCCTGTGAAAGAATACATCTAATCTGACTACCACTTGCATCACATGCAACAACTAAAGGCTTTCCTATTTCTGGTATTTTCAAAACACAATTTTCAACAATTTTTTGTTTCAATGTTTCAAATGATTTTTGATAGGCATCACTCCATGCAAATCCTACATTCTTTTTAGTCAATTGTGTAGCTATCTTAGAGAAATCCTTAATATGTGCTCTTTCATATTGCGCCAACCAAAGAAAACTTCTAACATCCCTTACAGTCTTAGGAATCGGCCAATCACCTATTATTTTTACTTTGTCTTCATGTATATGGATTCCTTCTTTTGATCTGACTCTTCCTAGATACACAAGTTTATCCTTAGCAAAGAAACACTTACTCTTGTTTCCATACAATTTGTGTTCTCTAAGAGTTTGCAAAGTCTTCTTGAGATGTACCGCATGCTCAGGATCATCTTTAGAGTATACAAATATATCATCAAGAAATACTAAGATGAATTCGTCTAGGTAATCATGAAAATATTGTTCATGAAGCACATAAATGTGGTAGGAGCATTTGTTAATCCAAAAGGTAAAACCATAAACTCGTAGTGACCATATCGTGTTCAAAAAGCTGTTTCTATAGGGTGCTCTAGAATATGGTTCACTCCCCGGATACAGGTCAATGGCATGGTCAATCTTCCTAGGTGGAGGTATACTAGGCAAGTCTTCTGGAAATACATCGGTATATTCTTTCAAAAGATTTTCTACATAATTTGGAATACTTTCATCATTATCTTTCTGATGCAGATTGTTCACATACACTACAAATGTTTTACAGCCATCACGTATACATCTAATTATCTGCATAACAGAAATAAGAATAGGTTTAGGATTATATGCATAGAATGTGGATAGATTCACCATTTAGCCTTAAAGTGATTGTTCTTTGTTCGCAATCAATTGTTGCAGAATTCTGAACTATCCAGTCCATGCCTATGATTGCATCACTCTGTTTCATCTCAATCACATGAAAACTTTCAGAAAAAGACCTATCAGGAAAAGTAAAGGTAAGGTTTTCAATGTATCCTTTCGTATAATGCAGTCGTCCATTGACCATCTCTACAAGTCTAGTTATCTGCATATTTAGAGGTATCCCCGAATTTTGTACGAATTTGAAAGATAGAAAACAATGTGTAGTACCTGAATCGATCAGAAATCTGATTTTATGTGTAGAAAGCATACCCGAAATCGTAATTACAGAAGCCTTTAGAAAAGAATTAGCCACCATGCAACGTAGAGTTAGGGCACTTACCTCCATCATCTACTTTCTCAATCGTTGTTCCTTCGTCGATGATGTTTATTGCCTTCGATTGTGCGGGCCGAAAGACTGTCTTATTTGGGCACTCATATGTCCGATGCCCTTGCTCCCCGCAACGAAAACATAGACCAAGTCTTTTTACTCTCTCAATAAAATCAAGGTATTGTTACCAATGGATTGGTTGACGCCTCCTTTGATTTTCCACCTGAGCAGGGTTCTTACCTTGGTTATTAGAAGATGGAGTCTTCCTTGAATTGTTCATGTTCATTGCAACGGTCTCTGTGGCCTATGTCCCGCCGCAGTGAATCTGCTTCTATTTGCCTTCTGCAAATTGAACTTCTCTATCTTCTCAAAATTCTCGGCCATCGCAACAACATCGAGAAAATCAATCCGTTCAGATCCCTTGACTTGATAGCGAAGTTCCTCACGAAGCCCTTCAATAAATTTGCTCTTCAGAGGGTCACCACTAACCTCCAATGCAGATTTGTGGAGGCATGAGAACTTCTCTTTGTACTCATCAACAAACAAGCTATGTTTGTCACTTTCGTGTTGGCGAAAATTGTAGAACTCCATCTTCTTCTCCATATAGTAGTGTGGAGAACAATAGTGTTTTTCAACTTGTTCTCTAAACTCCTTCCATAAAACCGGATCAAAACGCGTCCGAGTCTGCATATAGGACTTCCACCATAGCTTCGCGATACCACTTAGGTGCAGGATCCCAACTTTTGCCTTGGACTCCTCACTAAATTGTCGAAGATCAAAGAAATCCTCGAGCTCTTCAATCCATGCCTCAAGATCTTCGCCACTTTTCTTCTCACCATCGAAATCATTCAACTTTGCCTTCTCAAAGACTTGGTTAAGGGAGAACTCACCTGGTCACATATCTTCATAATTGTGTTTTTGTTTTCCTCAAGGCACACTAGATGTTCTCGCACCTTCATCCTCTTCATCGTTCAGTTCCACGAATAAATTTGTTGCACCTTTTGGTTGCTTTCTACCTCGTTCTTTGCGTAATTCTCCAAGAAGCTTCTGAATAAGCTTCTCTTGCTCACACACCTTTTGCGTCAAACCTTCCATCTTTCTTGAGAATCGATTCTGCTATGATACCACTTGTAGCGTTTCCTCAATCACATTCTATCCCTAATCATAATCTTTCGATCACTCAAGAATAGCAGAGGAGAGAAAAACACAGAGATTGCACAAGATAAGAGAAAATCTGATGCGAAAGAGTAGAAAAGATATGACTCAGAGAAAGAGGAATTCTGATATTATAGATGAGAATGAATGGTTACAATAGCTTTGGAAAATAGCTTCTTGACGAAGCCTCTACCTCCCGACCACCCCCGAGCTATCACAATCTCATTCATGCTCGCACTCTCACTCTCACTCTCAATCACAAGGTAATTCTCTGTTTTCTGTGCGTCCTCTTTGTTGATGTGCAAGTCTCTCTATAGCAGAGTTTGATTGTCGCCCCCCCCAAAGAAGTGTGCGATCCACCAAATTCAGAAAAAGTCGAGTTTCTCCAAAACTTTTGCAAAAAGCCATGCGATCGTAGTGTGCTTTCTTTTGCTTGCCTGCCAAAAATAGGAGAAAAACACCGAAAAGACATATCCGAAAATATCCATAATTAGACATGGTGACACGTAAGCATCAGAATCACGGATTTGAGTAGAATTAGAGTAGTCCGTTTTTTTTTTAAAGTGTTGGAAAACGGCATTTTTCAAAGCCCTATAACTAAAAAACGGTGAGGAATTAGCTTAAGCTTGTGAGAGACACTTTTATTCATTACTTCGATCTGCACAATAGCGTTAGAGAGGACCTAGGTCCAAATCCGCCTCCAAATGCCACATTTGAGCCCTACAAGTTTCAAAATTCTAGAGAGAGAGTAAAATCAAGACATTTTCTTACAATGAACTAAATGTAGAGCCCTGAACGAGGTACTTAAAACATGATTCACAAAAATTTCACACAAACACTTTTATTCTCTTATACTTGCTCTACCTTTCTCTCATAGAGAGTTTTTCTTAATTCTTTCATCTTCACCTTCAAATTTCAATTAGAAAACATGATGCAAATAAGGTCTAGAGAGAGAATATGAAACTTGTCATTTCCTACATGCATAAAATGACCTAATTATTCATTCTAAACATCATCCCCACAATGAAATTCAAAAAGTTCAAAATGAATTATTTCACTAGAAAAGAGGCCTATTACAATCTTCCATAGCATAATCCGTATATTTCTTGAAGTATAAGCATCCAAACATTTTCTTTCTTTATTTATTATTATTATTTTTTTTCCAACAACAAGGTAAAATATATTAACTTCTTGAGTATACTACGTATCATCACCAGTAAACAACTCAGGCTAGACAATCGATACTCTATGTGGAATCATAGCCAATGCATCTGTTGCGTGAAAACATTTTCCAAGAACATAAACGAATTACTTGTTCCTAACATCAAGGTACGATCATGGTACCTCTATGGATAATGAAATAGAGACAGACCGGTCACCGACATGTATCTGTGTTACGATGCCATACGTACAAGTGCTAAACCAAAATGCAATAAATTTTTGTTTTCGTAGAGTTAAAAGAAAACACTATGCAATATATCCTTCACTCATAGAAAATAGGGATTCAGCTCCAGAGAATACATAATACAAGGCTCAATCAATCCAGGCTGTTCTATTCAATTAATTTTCCAAAACATGAATGAACAACGCACATGCATGAACTGTTTCCCAATAGGCGTTGATTCAAAACAAATATAAGAAAAATATGACTTAATCAAATTGCGTAGAGTGTGGAACTTCACATCAAATGAAAAACTTACAAACACTGGAAACTCGAAATCTATGAGATAACTGCGATCACATGCAGTCATTCAAAAGAAGTCAGAGAATTAGGTTATTGGAGCAGAGACTCTTTCTGTATCACTCATAAACTTTGGAAACTCGAAATAGCGGGAATGAAATAGCTTCACAGAACTATATGTATCTGTGTTACGATGCAGTATGTACAAGTGCCAAACCAAAATGCAATAAATTTTTGTTTCCACAAAGTGAAAGAAAATAATATGCAACATCGCATATAAAAAACAGGAATTCATCTCCACAGAATACTTAATACAAAGCTCAATCAATCTAGGCTGTTCCTATTCAATTAATTTTCCATAAAACATGAATTAATAATGCACATGCATGAACTGTCTCCCAATAAGAAAAATATGACTTAATCAAATTGTGTAGAGTTTGGAACTTCACAACAAATGAACAACTTACAAACTCTGGAAACTCGAAGTCTATGAGATAATTGTGATCACATGCAGTCATTCAGAAGTCGTTAGAGAATAGAGCTTCCTTTTGTATCACTCATATGTGTGCAGCAAAACAATTGGGATGAATTTTGGCCCAACTCAATCGTATGAAGCCAAATTCTGCTTTCCATCACAAGATCCTATGTTTTGTAAGCCACAATGACCGAATTGCAATTCTCTCTCTCTCTCTCTCTGTGCCTATCAATGAAGCCTTTCTTGCCGATTGCACCACTTTCAGTTCCAACAAAATACCTGTGTACAATCTGCTCTCATCAAACCTTCATGACTGAAGTTTTGATTTGCTACATAAATCTCTCTAAGTGTCCATGCTTCTCACATAAAGTTGTAAAACTTTTCTTCAACTAAATCCTTCCCAAGAATCTTCAACTCCTACTGGAACATAAGTGGACAAACTCTCACCTTGAGAACTCCAATATTGCAAGTTGATACTTCATATCTTCATATTCTACCCGGGTGAAATGTGATAGTATCTGCTTGACTTTCTTTGGCTAACTCCACTTCTCAATCAAGTGATAGGATCTAATGGAACACCTTTTTGAATACAAGCATGTATCCAAAAATCTAGACAATCATAGATAGTAAATTCTTCAATCAATTGGTATAGCACAAAAATCTGAATTTTCCTGAATTTTCTGAATATTCTGAATTTTCTCAAAATATTGAAATTTCTGAAATTTTCTGAAAATATTGAGTTTTCGTTTTCTGAAAATACTGAAATTTCATAATCTTCTTGCAAATTCTAAAATTCTGAATTTTCTGAAAACACTGAAATTCTGAAAATACTGATTTTCCTAAATTTTTATCCTAAAAAACTTTGAATTTTCTGAATATACTGAATATACAGAATATGAGGTACCTTTTCCAAACAAAAACCTCACTCCAAGTCTCCAACATCTGCTCCAAATACTCTTTTATCTCAAGAGTTAGGTCAAGAAGAAAAATACTTTTCTGCAACTTGTCATATACCAAGTAGCTTTGTATTGACACTCCAAGAATTCTTTGAGGGAACATATAGCTCCCTGCTCAAAATCTTCAACTTATACATAACTCATACACATATGAGTCAAAACATATAAGCTGCCTTAGGTATATGCTGCTTTTCTCTCAATGCAACTCTTTGTCAAAACCTACTAAAACATGACCAAGTATAATGCAAAACAAGAAACTGCTTGTTCTTTAGACTATCTTCTTCAGACAAGATGTTCTCGTAGACTTGTCTTTGGATGTCGAGGATAAAGTAGGAAAAGTATATGGAAAATATAAGAGAAAAGGAAGTCTTACTTTCCCTTTGGAATTGTTGGAGTTTCTTCTTCTGCAACGTTCTTCCACTTGATAATGTCAACATCTTCATACTTCTCTTCCATACCTTTTGTTCTCTTCATCTTGAAGTATCAAGCACTCTTAACTTCTTCAAATGAATTTTTCTCTTCCTCTAGTGCTAAGAGTAAGAGACAAAACAAACATGGTATATAAATGGAATTGAATATAGAATCATGTTTTACCACCTCCTCATAACTCTGAATCAAAACTTTGCTTCAAATGTGACTGATATGACTGAATTCACCAACCTTTGGCTGAATGCTGAATTACCTCTCTAATGTACATAGATCAAATTTTGTACATAGATAAAAAACTTCGAATCAACTTACAACACAAGGTTGGCTGAAAACAAAACTCATCTAATCTCTAAATTTGTCTTCTTAGATGAGCTTTCTTGCCATGAAAGAGATCATCAAAACTGTCAAGAACAACCTCTAGATACCTGTTTTGATGTAGCTATTGCTTTTACTTTCAAAATAATGAAAGTGTTTGAAAGCATTTCTTCAATCCTTCAAATCTCTTCATAACTGCTCTTCTAAGATATGACCTGCAAATGATAATGTGATAGTAGAAACTAATACCTGTGATTTGATGTTGATCCGGTTCCTTCATCTCCTCCAAACCATTGTTTTTCCTTGAATTTGAAGTAGCCTTCTCTTCATGAAGTTTTGGTCTTCAAACAATACTTCTGTAAAGTATTTTCATTCTCTTCCAAAAGTATTCGGCTTCTAACAGATCATCAACTTCATACTTCCACACTGATGAATAAACATGTGACTGAATTGTCTAATTCTCAAATCTCTACTCAGCTAGATTAAGTGTGTATGTCAAATGTCAAATGTTAGAAGATGCTCTTAAATCATATGTTGTAAACCTGTAAGTGTCGGAACCTGGTTATCTGAGAGCTTGATTGCTCTGATACAATTGTTGGAAATTTAGTAGGCAAATAACTAATATCACAGGTCCATAGTTCCATAGGTCCAGGATCTACAACAGAGATCCCAACAATCTTCCAATATTGACAAAACATAAACATACCACACTTAATCATACAAATGATGAGACAAAGATAGAGAGAGATTAGACAACATGTGTAAAGTGTTACGTAAGCCACTGCTTACTCACACTATCATATATACCAATGTCAAATTACAGTGTGGTAGCAAAACTCTCAACCACTCTATGGGAACAGAAATAGATGGATGAATGAATGTACAGAATTTACAAGAATATTCAGATATAGGGACAGAAATCTGAATATGTATGAGATGTATGACCTGATAGGTTCTAGAAGAGTGAATATGAGTGACAGAAAGAGGAAAGATCAGTATGAAACTGATATTCAGCAAACCTTAATCTGATTTTAGGCTATGGAAGACCCTAAATCAGATATGTGTGTGAAAGATCACATACTTACAGAATTAGCAAAGAATGCTAACATGTTGCTGCCAGAAATCCTCACACTCATGTGAACACACCTTCTCTAACACCTCATCCAAATGCATGTAGCATGCATGTACTGATTTTCCTTTAGATACGCCGAATAAGACTCCTTATATGGATGCCACTGCCTCCATAAACTCCAGGTAGTACATGTGTGCATAAAGAGAATATGTACATGAATTGTTAACATAAGATGCAAATCTTATGTTAAGCTCCATCCAATGTCTTTGAAGTACACCGAAATCTTCAAATACATTATGTAGATGGCTGATCCACACCACCAACTGCTGATGGGTAAGTCCTCTCCATAAGCAAGAGTGTGAGCATACTCTTCTCCAAGAAGATCTCCATAGCTGCTCCTCAACATGCTCCTAGAGTGCACGATGGCTGCCCCATGTGTGCTTGAGCACCACCTCTATTGAGGACCAAAGCTGGCATTGCCAATTGGTGTAGGATGTTCTAAAAGTGACCCCAAGGTACTTCTTATATAGGCCACCAATCTCCCAAGCGATAGAAATAAAGCTAAATCGTAGAAAGCTGTTTTTTCCGCGTTAAAATTGTGAAATCACAAGTTTTAGCTTATTTAAAGTGCTTTTGATTATTTTTCAAGTTGCTTTTAGCCAACTTTTAAAAATAGCTTTTTAACCTGCTTTTTCACTCTTTTGATTACATGATGAATAATCTGACAACATTTTTATGATCCTCATGCAGAGAGGTCAAAACCCTAAATGAGCAGAAAATTAGGGTTAGGGTTTTCTCCCAAATCTGATCTCTGATGATTGCATGTCATATACCATTGGAAAGCTTTTTTCAAGCTCTATAAGATAGGCTCATAAAAATTTTACTCATTTTTGTGCTAAAAATGACTAAGTACCAAAATTAGGGTTTCTGCCTTAAATGGATTTTGGACTGATGTGACTTTGTTTTCCAACAATCCTCCCTGCAATGTCATATTGGTATAAACTGAACTTGGATATGCAACTTCATTCATCTTCAAACTGTCATAAACTTGAAACTTGTACTCCCGACTTGACCTTCAAACCTTTTCTTCAAAAGTCCTCTTCAAAACTGACTTTGAATTTCTTCAAACTTCAAAAAATCTGAATTACTGAATATGAACCATAATACCTGAGAAAATATGCAAACTAGATATCCAATAGTGTTAGAAGACATCAAGCAATCACTGCTTGACAACATATGTAGCATAAATTGACTTTAAATCTGCTATCTCCTAAGATAAGTCTTTTCAAACGTGTTAGCATACACTAGGATCCACATATTTGCTTTCTCTTTATGAAAGGTTTCTCAACGTACTGCACTAAACAAAATCAGAAATACACTTAACAAAATCAGAAACTGAATCCTGGGACTTGTGACTGACAACTCACAACTTAGTGTATTATGAACACTAGCTGGTTCATCTCTGAGTGTACTCTACTCAACTCAACTCATGAGTCTCACCAAAATTTCATATCTATGATGTCATCTTTTCTTCATCCTTGTTCTATCTATAAGTCTTTCATACCTCTTTCCTTCAGAGTCTGGTATAATCATATATGTGCGCACCTCTAAAACATACCTCTCTGAAATGTCAAGTTTTTCTTCAATAGAACTCTGGAACTTTCTCCCGAACAGAAACATCTAACAGGAACTTTCTCCAGACATTCTTCTTCTTCCTTCTTCTTTCAAAGATGGAATATAAAAAGAAACTGACAAAAGAAATATAGGAATACCTATAGGTGTGACTTTGCATTCTTTCACATATGACTGAAAATAATTCTTCATGTTTCATCACCCTCCCTTGGATGATTTAACACTAGTATCCATAATTCTTCAAATTATATCACACTTTCAATAAATCTGATCAATAAATCTGATCTTGAGTGATCAATACTTGTATCTGAAACAAAATCTTTGAACCCTTTTTATTAGCACTGCTGTTGCCAATAGCTTCCACTGTTACTCCTCAGCTTCCAATAATATAAAATAAGGATAAGGTTAGCTGATCAATTACATGATAACAAAAAACCTTACTGAAAGCATTTTAGGATCCATAATCTTCTGCAACATAACAAGTATCTTCTTCCATTTCTATGCAACACTAATCTGATAGATTCTGAATCTTTGACTTACTTCTTCCAATGTTAAGAACTTGACAAACAAAAGATATATATCTGACTTAATAATACTCAAGATCTTCAAGATCATACAAGATCTTACAAGATCACTCCAACAAAATACCTGTGTAGAATCTTCTCTCATCAAACCTTCATGACTGAAGTTTTGATTTGCTACCTGAATGTCTCTGAGTGTCCATGCTTCTCACATAAAGTTGTAAAACTTTTCTTCAACTAAATCCTTCCCAAGAATGTGCAACTCCTACTGGAACATAAGTGGACAAACTCTCACCTTGAGAACTTCAATATTGCAAGTTGATACTTCATATCTTCATATTCTACTCGGGTGAAATGTGATAGTATCTGCTTGACTTACTTTGGCTAACTCCACTTCTCAATAAGTGATAGGATCTAATGGAACACCTTTTTGAATACAAGCATGTATCCAAAAATCTAGACAATCATAGAAAGTAAATTCTTCAACTAACTGGTACAACACAAAAATCTGAATTTGCTTGAATTTTTTGAATTTTCTGAAAATACTGAAATTTTATAACTTTCCTGCAAATTCTAAAATTCGGAATTTTCTGAAAACACTGAAATTCTGAAAATACTGATTTTCCTAAATTTTTATCCTGAAAATCTTTGAATTTTCTGAATATACTGAATGTACAGAATATGAGGTACCTTTTCCAAACAAAAACGTTACTCCAAGTCTCCAACATCTACCACAAATACTCTTTTATCTCAAGAGTTAGGTCAAGTGTATGTCTTTTAGATATGCCGAATAGGACTCCTGATATGGATGCCACTGCCTCCATAAACTCCAAGTAGTACCTGTGTGCATAAAGAGAATACGTACTTGAATTGTTAACATAAGATGCAAATCTTACGTTAAGCTCTATCCAGTGTATTTGAAGTACACCGAAATCTTCATGTAGAAGACAATCTTCAAATACATTATGTAGATGCCTGATCCACACCACCAAGCTTCTGATGGGTAAGTCCTGTCCATAAGCAAGAGTGTGAGCATACTCTTCTCCAAGAAGAACTCCATAGCTGTTCCTCAACATGCTCCTAGAGTGCACGATGGCTGCCCCATGTGTGCTAGAGCATCCCCTCTACTGAGGGACCAAAGCTGGCGTTGCCAATTGGTGTAGGATGTTCTAAAAGTGACCCCAAGGTACTTCTTATATAGGCCACCAATCTCCCAAGCGATAGAAATAAAGCTAAATCGCAGAAACCTGTTTTTTCCGCGTTAAAATTGTGCAATTGCAAGTTTTAGCTTTATTTTAAAGTGCCTTTGATTATTTTTAAAGTTGATTTTAGCCAACTTTAGAAATAGCTTTTTAACCTTCTTTTTCACTCTTTTGATTACGTGATGAATGATCTGACAACATTTTTATGATCCTCATGCCGAGAGCTATCATATGAGGTCAAAACCCTAAATGAGCAGAAAATTACGGTTAGGGTTTTCTCCCAAATCTGATCTCTGATGATTGCATGTCATATACCATTGGAAAGCTTTTTTCAAGCTCTATAAGATAGGCTCATAAACATTTTACTCATTTTTGTGCCAAAAATGACTAAGTACTCAATGGTGATACAGGCATAAGAATCACCTTGAGATTTTCCTTTTTTATCATCTTCTGCAACATTACATGATTCCTTTTTCTTTTCTACTGCAATCCTTTTATAACATGCTGACTTAAAATGTCCAAGTTTCTTGCAGTAATAACATATTACTTCCTTCTTCCTAGAAGACTTCTCTTTAGATATAGTAGAAACAGAATCTGAAGTAGAAGGTGAAAGGGATTTACTTTCCATCTTGGATTCTTTTTACTTCTTCTTCTTCTTCTTCTTTTTACCCTTTGATGAAGATAAAAGTGCTTCTTCATTCTTTTCCATTCCCTTCAACTCATCTTCAACTTGAAGTAACAAGAACTCTAACTCTTCAAATGTAACCTCTCTATCTCTTGTGGTAAGGGTAAGAGTGGTTATGAAAGACCGATATGAGATAGGAAGTGAATTAATCAACGTATTTACCATTTCTTCATCAGATATCTCAACTCCTACATTTAGAAGTTGATCTCTGAAGTCAACGAGTCTCGTAATGTGGGTTTGAATCGACTCACCAGCCTTCATACTTGTATTTGCTATTTGTCTCCTCAAGTGAGCTTTCCTAGCAGGATTTCTACTCTGAAAAAGATTCTCAAGCTTCAACCAAGCTTGTCTAGAACTACTGCAAGATCTGATCTCTGGTAGAATATGCTTTTTGACACTCATTGCTATGAAAGAAAAAACTAAAGCATCTCTAGCATCCCATCTTGCCTGATCTTTAGTAGGAGGAACTGTAGGTAAAGATCTACCTGTGACTCTAGTTGTAGAAGTGGTTACCTCTTCTTCAGTTGGTTCTGTAATAGTAACTCCAGTAACTCTTGATGCTGATAAAGCCCCTTCTTCCCCTTCTTCTCTTGGTCTTGTTAAGGATCCATTGACGATACTCCATAAATCCTTTGTCACTATCATCATAAAACTCCACATGGGATAATTAGAAGATCCATCCAACTTGTACTCAATCTCAATTCTAATCTCACTCATCTTAACTAAGTGTGTATGTCAATTATGCTCTGATACCAAGTATTGGAATTTGAGGCCCAAGGATCGTTCCAATACTAAAACCTTTTGAGCATACTGTTGAAAAACAATGTCACATCAGTTCAAAATCCATTTAGGGAAGAAACCCTAATCTTGGTACTTAATCTTGGTGCAAATGATTTAAAGACTACTATCTTATAAAAGATAATACATGTTGCGGCCAATGGGTGTCGACCCGTAGGTATGCAATGTCATGGTTATAAGGTCTATAGACTTAGAAGACATGAGATTCAAAGCTAAAAACTTAAGATTGAATGATGAATTCCAATTTCAATATGTACCATGATTCATATGGGATAGTCATCACATACATGTGATTACATTAAAGGGGAAAAATAGATAAATGATTATCCTGACATGTAAGTTGTTGCTCATTCAATAAGCTATAACATTGAAGTTAAAATATAATTTATTAATCCATGGACCATGAAACATCAATTACATGAACTATAAAACATTGATATCAATGGTCCAAAGTGAAAAAAAAGTATTTTTATGGCCCCAAAGTAGTAAAAAACGTTTTATCATGCAAACTGTGATAAAAAACGTAAAAAAACGTTTAGTACGTTTTTAAGTACTAAACGTTTTTTATTTTTGATAAAAAACGCGTTTTTTTCAACTATGCTTGTTGAGAGTAAATGATACAGGTTTTATGTTCCAGAGACAGGCGAAGTTATTCTTTCATGTAATGCTTATATTGCTGAAAATAAGGTTTATGATAAAGAAGCAGAAATTCCAGAGTTCATTAGTGAAAATTGTTGGAAACCAATGTCACATTAGTCCAAAATCCATTTAGGGCAGAAACCCTAATTTTCGCACTTAAGTCATTTTTGGCACAAAAATGGATGAAATTTCTATGAGCTCTATCTTGTAGAGCTTGAAGAGAGCTTTCCAGTGGTATATAACATTCAGTCATCAGAAATCAGATTTGGGAGAAAAACCTAACCCTAATTTTCTGCTGATTTAGGGTTTTGACCTCATATGATAGCTCTCGGCATCAAGATCATAAAAATGTTGTCAGATCATTCATCAAGTAGCATGGCGGATCCGGTGCTACGCACCTAAACTTTTTTGCATTCATCCGGTGGGGTGCTTCCGGTGCCATCCGATGCCAAAAATTCGTCGTTACATATTTTTAAAAAATATTACGAAAAAAAACGGTGTCTAGTGGGACGGATATTCCTCCTCCACTTTGTGACCTTAGTGAACTTGAACCCTGAGCAGATGAGCATAGCCTTGATCAATCCTTAACTATAACTAGTCGTGAGCCTTAACCTTTGATTTGGACTTGATTCTTGAATCTTGTGAGAGAGAGAGAGATTCCCCACACACACAAAGAATATTAGTCAATAGCCAATATCCACACATACATTCAGTGAGGAGGGGGGGGGGGGAGAGAGAGAGAGAGAGAGAGAGAGAGAGAGAGAGAGAGAGAGAGAGAGAGAGAGAGAGAGAGAGAGAGAGAGAGAGAGAGAGAGAGAGAGAGAGAGAGAGAGAGAGAGAGAGAGAGAGAGAGAGAGAGAGAGAGAGAGAGAGAGAGAGAGAGAGAGAGAGAAAGAAAGAAAGACTTTTTAACGTCTATTAGAGGCCAAAATCGGCCTATGAGACAAAACATATACATCAGTATGATCCAAACCACTGTGATCCAAAACGAAAATAAAGTGTGAGTACTGCAAACGGGTATAAAAGGAGGGATAGTAGCTGGCATCAAGGGTGTGGGGTGCTATGGGTATGCACTCTATATGCTCAATGGGTGAGATACAAATATGATATGCATAGGGAGGGGAGGCTCGATGGTATCACAACCCCCTAAATGCCTGGAGTGGGTGTAGGATATAATGCATCGGTGGGTAAGGCATCATGGCGATCCTCAAAATGCTCTGGGTGTCCAAATCGATAGGGGTGCGCTGCTTACGTCTCTGTATCTCCATGTCATGGCGTGCGTGAATCGCCTGAATCTCTCTCTGATGTGGACGAGCTCTCCGGACAAGGGGTCTCGGTCGTCGACACTGTCGTCTAAGCTCCTCTGCTCTGTGTAATATGACACCCCGCATCGAACTGGGCCCTCGAGTGTATGTGGGTCTGAAAAAATCTGTAATATAAGTCTGAGGGGGGGGGGCCAAGTGTATCTCCATCCGCTGCTGGAGGAGTGATGCGCGGTGGTGCTAGAGCTCTACTAGGAAACGACCCAGAGGGCGCTGGTCCTCTGTCCCCAATAAAACCCTGATCTCTCTAGGCCCCCTGAAGAGCTGTGGGTAGCGGTCTCTGATGTCCTCATATGCCTTGCATCTACATGTGTAGTGCTCCTCGTCCTCCACCTCCTCTCTACATATCCTGCATAATCGCTCATCTCTGGGGGTATGTGTCGCTCGCCCAATCTCAATCTCGAGTTGGTGTGATGATACTCTGAGCTTCCCAATGGCCACTCTCTCAGTTGGTGCCATATATGTATCCATGTATCGTGGTCTCTGAATGAAACCATCCGCTGTCACAGTCAGGAAGTGCTCTCTGTAGTGTTGCCTCTTTGTGGGAAGAGGCTCTCGTGGTGCTATCCATGTCTCCCTGACGTGTATCTGTAGTAGGTCCTGACGGATGATCCTATTCCTCTCCGAACGAGAGAGGGTAATGTGGGGGGAAGAGAGGTCATACTGAAAAGGGGGGAGATCCGTAATGCTCATGCCATGGTCTGCTAACCATCGGTAAGTCTGTGCATACCATACTCTCTCATGCCCTGTCTCTGCCAAATGTCTAGAGCTCTCAAATGCAAGCCTGGTGAGTCGGCTAGTGGGGAGCTCTCTGACTCTCAGAATAAAGGTCACCAACTGGAAGAGGGCCTCCACTAGCATCGGTGGTGTTCCAAGCTCAGCTCGTATAATGTCATGTGGAACGGAGGGCTTGCTGCGCAGCAAGCGTGATATCATGGTGATCTGGGGCCTCTCAATCTGTGTCCACATCGCCTCTGTGATCCCTGGTGCCCATACTGCTGCTGCGTACATCAATGCGGGTGTCACTAGAGTGTCAAAGAGCCACCCCTTAGTCCGGGGCTCCTGAAAATGTGTCTGAAAGCAGCGTCTCTCCAATCCTGCAAGTGCCGCATAACCTCGCGTCAATCTATCTCTCGCAGCCTGTGCCATGGAGAATACCCCTGTGCTGCCCGAGAAGGTGATACCTAGGTAGACGTAGGAGTCCACTACCTCTATCTGTCCTCCAGCTGCGTGAAAGAGGCGCGATGGAGTACTGTCCTGGAGGTATGGAAGATCATGACCTTGGTCTTGCCAAGGTTCACTGTGAGTCCTCTCTCCATGCAAAAGGTATCGAGCGCCTGTAAATGTGACTGCAACCCCTCCTGTGACTCTGAGAGAAGGACAATGTCATCAGCATATAATAGGATATGTACTGGCGTACCTCCGATGTCTCCTCCTCTCCCTCGTGCTCGCTGTATATACTCCGTGATCTCGTCGATGTAGAGACCGAAGAGAGTGAGTGAGAGGGGGCAACCTTGTTTCACACCAATGGTGCTAACAAGGCTGTCAGATAGACCACCGGGGCAGCGTACCCTACCTGTGACTCGTGCATACAAAGCGTGGATGGCCCATAGCATGTCTGATGGAAGCTGTAACTCCTGGAGCCTCCGTAGTAGTCTCTCTCGAGGGACCATGTCGAAGGCTTTGCGGAAATCCACAAAGCAACAGTATAGTCTCTGCTTCCTCGCCTTCGCGCTCTCAATCAAGCAACGAAGCACGAAGATGTGGTCGATGGTGGAGAAAGTGCGGCGGAAGCTTGCCTGGCCGGGTGCTCTGATCCCCGCTGCCTCAGCGTGTGTACTGAGCTCTTCCTCTAGTACTGCCCCATAGATCTTGGCCAGGATATGGCCTATCATAATAGTCCTGTAGTTCCCTGGGTCCATCATATCGCCGCACTTATGGATAGGCGTAATGGTATGCATAGTCCATGAGTCGGGTAATCCCTCAACCAAAGCACGGTTGAAGAGATGGGCGATCAAGTGGGAAACTACATCTGCTGCGTATATAAAGTGCTCTCCCTGTAGCCTCGTGTGGTCTGCTGAACGGCCATGCTGTAGCCTATGGATGGCCTGTCGTACCATGCCTCCTGTGAAGAGGGTGGATATCACCGGACGCGGTGTGGAAGGAATCGGTAATGGTGGCTGTCCTGGGACGTCATATAACCTCTGGGCGTAGGTCTGCCAGGTCGAAGGATCTGCTATGGGTGTAGGTGGACGTGGCTCACGTAGTGCCCTCCACGCGGTGGCACAATCCCTACTCATGAGAAGGTCGATCAACTCTGCCTCGTGTCGCTCATCGAAAGCTCGCCGCTTCCGGCGTGTGAGGGCTCGCATCTGTCGTCGTGCCTCCCTCTCTGTGATGGATCCCAAGAGACTCTGTGCTCTGAGATGTCGGTATAGTCGCCTACACTCCTCATCGTACCATCTATTCTGGGGTGTATGTCCCAGCCGTGTCGGATGTGCAGTGCTGTGGGTGGTGTATGGGAAGCTGAGAGTAGCAGATGTATGGAGGATCGAGGAGAAGTGGGCGGTGAGGGTTTCCAAGGAGGCGGAGGGATCAAGAGAGTAGATGCGCTCTCGAACATGGGAGCTATAGATATGTGCTAGCTCATGTCTAAAGTGAATGGTGGTACGGGCTCGTGGCTGTGTGGTGACGAGGTGGGGTATGCATGGTGAGCCGCGAATGGATAGGGAAAGATATGGGTGATCAGCTCCAATTGGTAAGGGTGGGATAGTGAATGAGGTGATCAGATGTGTCGCCTCCAGGGGTCCGATAACATAGTCTACCACACTGCCCCCCTGTGGTGTCGTGGGTGGAATGCAGGTGAGACCGCGCGAGGTGGGCCAGCTCCCCATCCCATTATATATAACGAGACGGTGTGCTGCTCCCATCTGGAGTAAATGTCGGCCATATAAGGTGGGTGTGGCAGTGTCGGCTCAGGCTCTGAGTGTAGGCATGTCCTCTATGGTACGAAGCATCTCAGGGTCGTCAAAGTCGTAGGTATCACACTGGTGGCTCTGAGTGCGGGCATTGAAGTCTCCTACAAGGAAGACTTCACCCATCCCGGTATACTCCATAATCGTGTCACTGAGGCAGTCATATGGCGATGTGGTGTCTGGTCCCTCCCCTCCTGATCGTTGCTCAGGGGAATGTGTGAAGCGTGAACCAATGGGTGCAATATAGCATACGGCGAAGTACGCTGCTCTCTCCTCTGATAGCTGCAAGCGTATCCACATGAAACGTGCCTCTGGGTCTCTGGCTACCACCTGTACCCTGTGCTGTAACGACTGTCTATAGAGCACGGCTACTTCTCCTGATCCTCGTGTGGTGTGGTGTCTCATCTGGCGGCGGTGAGCTGACTCCCACATATAGCCCTCAATCCTCGGTAGGCTCCTCCCCGGGCTCTCGTGTGTCTCTGTCAAGAAGATAATGTCTCTGCCCTCCATCACCTCCTCGAGGCGCCCTGGATGTGTCCATAAAGATCCATTGCAGTTCGAGACTGCAATGTGCACCTCCTGCTGTGCTGTCTCATAGGCCGCGAATCCCTAGTCAATGGGCCGTCCATCAATGATGACCCGACCGTCTCTGTAGAGGGCACGATGTCCCTCTCGTCTTGCCTGGAGGACACGTGGCATGCATGCCCGTCTGTGCTCTACCTGCATCCGTGTGAGGTCGTCATCCAAATAGATGGGGGTGCCCGGTGTAGTGCGTAGTACCGCCCGTCGTCTGAGAAAGTCTCTCCTCCTGGCCTCATCTGAGAACTGAAGGATAAGTGCTCTGCTCCGTGTGGTGTCTCGTCCTTCTCTCCATACTCTGGTGAAAGGGAGAGGCTCATCCGTGCGGTATCCAAGTAATGTGCACAAACGACGCCCGTCCTTCTCTGGTGATCCGTCTGTCTCTGTGAGGCCGGAGACGCGAACATTGGGCCTACGGGCCTGTCGCATCCGCTCCTCCTCAATGGTGGTATGCACTATGTGGATCTCCTCATGGTGGTTGTTCTTCTTTGCCTCCTGTCGAAGGTTCTTTTTGACAACCTCGACCCATCCATCTTTCTTAGTCTCAAGCTCGTTCTGCACCACCTCCATACACTCCTTCTTGATAGTCACCCGAATGTCCTCTAGATGTGGAGCGATCTCCCCCTCCTCGTGCATGCTGTCCAGTTTCGTTTTCATATCAGTAAGCGCAGTGTGCAACTCCTCTAGGTCCCGTGAGTGCTGCTTGCGGGTAGCCAGAAGCTCTTCCCGAAGGGATTCGTTTTCCATCTCCAAGGTTACCACCTTGGCTTCGAGGGCGACAACTCTACGGGTAACCCCGTTCAGTGCAGAATCTCCTTCTTTCTTGTGTTTTCCTATCAACTCTCGGAGGGCATGCTCTAAGGTGGCCAACTGTTCGTCCAGCTTGGGAGCCATGAGAGAGAGAGAGAGAGAGAGAGAGAGAGAGAGAGAGAGAGAGAGAGAGAGAGAGAGAGAGAGAGAGAGAGAGAGAGAGAGAGAGAGAGAGAGAGAGAGAGAGAGAGAGAGAGAGAGAGAGAGAGAGAGAGAGAGAGAGAGAGAGAGAGAGAGAGAGAGAGAGAGAGAGAGAGAGAGAGAGAGAGAGAGAGAGAGAGAGAGAGAGAGAGAGTACTGATGCTTTTACAAGAGAAAGCAGGAAATGGAAAAGAGAAAGAGAGTAAAATAGGCATATAGTGGACAAAAGTACAAAGCTGCAGAAACCCTAAAATAGAGTTTCAGAAACTTCAAAACTGAACTGTGGACATTGTAAAGCGAAGTTTCAGAAACCCTAAAACTGAGGTGCAAGAACCCGAAAACTGAACTACAGAAACCCTAAAATAAGGTGGAAACCCGAAAACAGAATAAGGTGGAAACCCGAAAACAGAGTCTCAAGAGGGAGAGACATTGTAATAAGGTGGCAAAACCCTAAAATAGGTGGCGAAAACCCTAAAACAGAATTTCAGAAACCCTAAAACAGATCTTCGCTGTGGGGAAAACCCTAAAGCGCAGCTTCGAAAACCCTAAAACAGAGCTTGAGAACCCTAAAAACAGACCTTCGGTGTGTCGAAAACCCTAAAACACAGCTTCAGAAACCCTAAAAACAGAGTTTCGAAAACCCTAAAACAGGTGACGAAACCCTAAAACAGGTGGCGAAAACCCTAAAACAGGTGACAAAACCCTAAAACTTGTGGCGAAAACCCTAAAACGCAGAGAGAGAGAGAGAGAGAGAGAGAGAGAGAGAGAGAGAGAGAGAGAGAGAGAGAGAGAGAGAGAGAGAGAGAGAGAGAGACATTGAGAGAGAGTTTATTAGTTAATAGTGAACTATAATATGTGTTTTCTTTATTTGTGGTATAAATGTCATAATATATGCATATACTACAGTCTACATCTTTTGGGTATTAGTGTATTTGTAACAACGCACCTTACGCACCGTACCTTGGGATACCATTCGGTCCTCGCACCTTACGTGCACCGAATTGAACGCACCGAACGCACTGGACTGCCTTGTCAGGTAGTCAGAAGTGTGAAAAAGCAGGTCATGAAGTTATTTTTAAAGTTAGTTAAAAGCAAATTTAAAAATAAAGCAAACTCACTTAAAAATAAAGCAACAACAATTTAAAAAGCGAGGAGATTAAGATAAAGCGCTTTTTAGTGAGTTTTTCGCATGAGACACTCAAGGCTATCTAAAGAAGTGTTTGGGTCACTTCTAGGATATCACACACCAATTGGCAAGGCCAGTTTTTGGTCCCTCATTAGAGGTGGTGCTCTAGCACACTGGGGCAGCCATGGTGCATTTTAGGAGCATGTTGAGGAGAAGCTATGGAGTTCTTCTTGGAGAAGAGTGTGCTCACACTCTTGCTTATGGAGAAGACTTACCTATCAGTAGCTTGGTGGTGTGGATCAGCCATCTACATAATGTATTTGAAGATTGTCTTCTACATGAAGATTTCGGTGTACTTCAAAGACATTGGATAGAGCTTAACATAAGATTTGCATTTTATGTTAACAATTCAGGTACATATTCTCTTTATGCACACAGGTACTACTTGGAGTTTATGGAGGCAGTGGCATCCATACGAGGAGGAGTCCTCTTCGGCATATCTAAAGGAGAATCAGTACATGCATGCTACATGCATTTAGATGAGATGTTAGAGAAGGTATGTTCACATGAGTATGAGGATTTCTTGCAACAACATGTTAGCATTCTATGCTAATTCTGTAAGTATGTGATCTTTCACACACACATCTGATTTAGGGTCTTCCATAGCCTAAAATCAGATTAGGGTTTGTTGAATATCAGTTTCCAACTGATCTTTCTTCTTTCTATTGGAATTTGTGTTGCAGATCCTTGATCTATGCAACTATGGACCTGTGATATTAGATTATGGGCCTACTTGATTTCCAACAAAAATGACTGAATTTTTTAGAAGGAATTTGGATTTACATGTTCAGCCATATGAGGAGGGAGTTAAAATTCCTAGGATTCAAGAAAGAGTTGAAGAAAGAGTAATTTCACAACCTTCTATAGAGTTAGTTCCACATGAGACTTTGGTTCTAGAAATGGAAGAAAGTACTAGAGTTCTAGAAAGTCCTAGTACCTCAGAAGGACAAGTTTCAGAACCTGTGGAAGCTGAAGGATGAGAAAGAGTTTCACCACTATTTAAGGATACACCTACATGGTCATATGAGACTTGGAAAGATAGTGGTATAAAAACTTTTACAGGAAGAACAAGGAGTTAGACTAGACAACAACAACAAAAAGATCATGTAAGTTTTGCTGAAGACTTTGAGATTCATGATATTTTGGCATTTACAACAGTTGAAGATGAACCTACATGTGTTAAAGATGCACTTAACATTCCTATTTGGAAAAAAGCTATGCAAGAAGAGATTGATTCTATTCATAAGAATCAAACTTGGCAGCTATGTGAGTTACCAGAGGGAAAGAAAGCTATAGGTGTAAAATAGATCTTCAAAATCAAAAGGAAAACATATGGTACTATTGACAGGTATAAGGATAGATTAGCTGTCAAAGGATATGCAAAAAGGTATTGATTATGATGAGACATTCGCTCCTATGTCTAGGATGAGTGTTATTAGGTCTACTTGCTTTAGCAACACATTTTGGTTGGCATATATATCAACTTGACATAAATACTGCTTTTCTAAATGGTGATTTACACGAGGATGTGTATATTCAGCAGCGAGAAGGTTTTGAAGAGCCAGGTAAAGAACATTTGTTATGTAAGCTTATAAAAGCTTTGTATGGTTTAGAATAGGCACCTAGAGCATGGTATGAAAAGATACATGCATATCTTTTGTCCATTGATTTCCATAACTCAGATGCAACTCCTACTCTTTATGTCAAAGCTGAACCAGGTATGATGATTATAGAAACCATTTATGTGGATGGTATTATAGTCACAGGTCCCAGAAATGAAGATTTGCAGATGTTCAAAGAACAATTGAAGCAAACATTTGATGTGAATGATTTGGGACTCTTGCATTATTATCTTGGGATTCAGTTTCTGTTTCAAGTTGAGTGTATCTATATGACACAACAAAAGTACATTGAAAAACTTTTAGAGAGGTTTCATATGAATGATTCTAAACCTATGCAAACACCTATGGCTCAGAACGCATCATTACAAATGGTAGTAGATGCAGTCATTTGATGCTACTTTATATAGTCAAGCAGTTGGATGCTTGATTTATCTTTGTAATACACGTCCAGATATACAGTTTGCAGTTTCTCAAGTATCAAGGTTCATGCAGAATTTGATAGTGTTACATTGGAAAGCAATAAAGCAGATCTTTCGATATTTGAAGGGAACTTCAAATTATGCTATGGTATTTTTGAAATTTACACATTTGTTACTAAAAGGATTTTTAGATTCTGATTGGGCAGGTGATAGAGACACAAGAAGAAGTACTAGTGGATTTTGTTTTTATCTAGGAGATTATCTTCTCATGGCTTTCGAAAAGACAACCCACTATTGCAACTTCATCATGTGAAGCTGAATATCGTGCAACATTTATAGCTACTCTAGAATCAGTTTGGTTGTGTTGGGGATAAAGGCCCCAAGCACTCTCCTTTTGTATATTTTGACCCTTCCATGTGAAAGCTCTCTTTGAGAGCTTTCCAGACATATTTTTGTTATACTTTTTGGACCTCGAATTGAGGAGTTATAGGCATTTACATTATTTTTATGACTTTTGGTCATTGGCCATGTGTGAACATGCCCAAATGACCTAAAAGTCACTTATCAATAAGACTTGGTCCCAAATCTCTCATAACTTGATTGGGACTTCTTCAACTTCAGCTTCTCTATCTTCTTCTCCAAATTTCTGCGCAGGTTTCTCTCTCTACTTTCTCTCTCCTCACGCAGCAGCCCACTCCCTTGGTGTTTGGAGCAACCGAGCACACCACGACGTAGCTCTTCGCGGCCTCTTTCAACTGGTATCAGAGCCTTGAGCTGTACCATCGTGACAAAGTTGCTCGAAGTGCTTTTCTACTTCAGCCTATGTTAAGCTGAAGGTGTTTTCTTGCATTTGGGAGAATTTAATCGCGAAAAACCTTCCGTTTTCGCGATAAAAGTGCTGTTTTTGGAGGATTACTTCAGCCTGGAGCAAACTTGAAGCAAATTTTGTGCTTTTTAGAGAGTTTCATCGCGAAGAATCTCTTCTATTCTTCCTTTTGTATCCCCACAGGTGATTTTCAACATCCACATTGCTGATTTTTTCATCTACAGGTCTTTTGTGGCAGAAATTCTCTCTCATTTCAAGTGGGAGGACATGTACAAATATTGAGGAAGTGCATACTTGCTGGAAACTTATTACAACAGGTCATTTCTCTGATTTTACAGGTCATATTGCTGCAAAAATTGGGGCTTTTGTGAAAACAAGCACCCATTGCCTTGGTTTTATATCTATGTATGCCTTTTGTGGTTGAAAACAACAAATTTGTTGTTTTTGATGCAATTACAGCTTGCTGGAATTCTCTGAATTTTTTTGCAGAAAATTTCAGAAATTGAGTTTTGCAAGTTTTGAACAGTTTTTGGGCTTAATTTCTCAGCTATAGTCTCGTAAGGTAATTGCGCACAGGGCAACAGGTGAATTTTACCTTTTTTGGTAAAATTTTGAAGCTCTTAGTGTGCAAACATGGCCTCTACCTCCTCTGATGTCAAAAGCTTGTTTGAGATCAAGAGATTTGAAGGTAATGGTTTCGATTTGTGGAAAGAGAGAATGTTGGGCATCTTCTTTCTTAAAGATTGTGAAGGGGCTCTTGAGGAAGTCAAGCCTGAAGATATGACAGATGCAGCATGGATGAATCTAAACAAGAAGGCCATCACTTACATCAAGATGGCTGTATCAGATGAAATCTTAGTGGATTTGAAAGGCCTTACGACTGCTTTTGAGGTATGGGAGAAGCTGAAAGCCACTTATGAAAATACCACGCCTGTAAATCAAGTGCATCTTATGCGTAAGCTAGTGTGTATGCAGCTTGATGAGTCAAAAAGTGCGGCTGAGCACTTATCTTTGTTTACAGGTACTCTTTCACAGTTGCATGACTCTGGATTACCTCCATTTGATGATAAGCTTAAGGCCATCTTTTTGTTGATGACCTTACCTGATTCATGGGAAACATTGGTTGTTTCACTTTCGAATAGGCCCAGTCTTACCTTTGATGGTGTAAGGGGTTCTATTTTGAACGAGGAAATCAGGAGGAAAGCTAGTGGAGAGGGAAGTGGTTCAGCCAATGTGGCTAGAGGAAGAACAGAAAAGAAAAGTGGAAATGTACATAGGAACAGGAGCAACAGCAAAGGCAAGGCTGAAGTGACTTGTTATCAATGTGGTAGGAAAGGTCACAAGAAGCCTGATTGCAGATTCTATAAAGCTGAACTAGAAAGAAAGAAGAACACATGTGACAGGAAGAAAAAGGACACCAAGAATGAAGCACATGATACCTCAAAGGACAAAGACAAAGAGAAGGCCAATGTGGCCTCTAGTGTCATCATTGAGGAGCTATCAGATGCAGAAGATATACTTTGTGCTACTATGGAAGCAGAGCATGCCGAAGTTATTGATGCTTCTATTAATATTCATGCACAAGATATGCAGATCACAAAGAGGGATTTGATTGATGCCTTGCTTACTGTGAATGATGCTTTGTCACAAACATGGATTGTAGATTCAGGTGCATCGTTTCATGTAACTCCTATTAAGGAGTTTTTTACTACCTTTCATGCAGGCAGCCATGGACATGTATATCTTGGAAATAACCATGCTTGTTCTATTGAAGGTATTGGCAGAGTGCATCTCAAAGTGGATGGTACTAATGAGCTGGTTTTGCATGATGTAAGGTATGTACCAAGCATCAAGAAAAGCTTATTGTCTGTTGGGCAAATGGATATGCATGGATATAGTACCCTCTTTGAGAAGGGGTCATGGAAGCTTATCAAAGGCTCTAGGCTTATTGTTAAAGGTACAAAGAAAGGGACTCTTTATTGCTTGCATGGTAAAGCTTTGCATGGCAAGTTTATTGCTTTGGCTGAAATCCATTCACATATGGAATTATGGCATAAAAGGCTTGGCCACATGAGCCAAAAAGGCCTTGATAAATTATGTAATTTGGACAAGTTTGATGCTAAAGGCTCAAAACTTGATTTTTGTAATGAATGCCAATATGGTAAGCAAGTAAAGAATTCCTACTACTCTGGTGTCTCTCGTAAGTCTAATGTGCTTGATCTTGTTCATTCTGATGTTTGTAGCATGCCCACAAAATCTATGGGGGGTGCTCTTTACTTTGTTTCTTTTGTTGATGACTACTCTAAGAAGCTTTGGGTATATTTGTTAAAATCTAAAGATGAAGCCTTTGCTGCATTTAAGAAATTTCATGCATTTGTGACCACTCAAACAAGTAGAAAGCTGAAATGCTTACATACAGATAATGGGGGTGAGTTTACAAGTGCTGAATTCAATAGATTTTGTGAAAATCTTGGTATTAAGAGGGAGCTTACAGTCCCATACAGCCCCTCTTCCAACGGTGTGGCTGAAAGGTACAGTACCCAAGTATAAGGCAAGGCTGGTTGCTAAGGGATATGCCCAAAAAGAGGGCATTGATTTCCAAGAAGTGTTCTCTCTAGTGGTGAAAATGATCACTTTATGTGTGTTGTTTGCTCTAGCTGCCTTGGATTTGGAATTATTCCAAATGGAATTAAAACAGCCTTTTTGCATGGTGATTTAGATGACGAGCTGTACATGAAACAGCCAGAAGGATATGCCATTCCTGGAAAAGAGCATCTGGTATGCAAACTGAAAAGGAGCTTATATGGGCTGAAACAGGCCCCCAGACAATGGTATACGAAGTTTGATGCATTTATGCTCAAACACGGTTTAAAAGAAGCCATGCAGATCACTGTTTGTACACCAAAAAGGATGAAGATGGCAGCCCAATTATTCTTGTACTGTATGTAGATGATATGCTGCTGGCTGGGAAGAAAAAGAGCACTCTGAATGCTCTAAAACAGCAACTGAACTCTGCATTCTCAATGAAAGACCTTGGGGAAGCTGAGCATGTTCTTGGTATGCGTATAAAAAGGGATAGACAGCAGCATAGTTTGCAGGTATCCCAAGAAAAGTACATTGAAAAAGTGTTGGACAGATTTAATGTGGCTGATGCTAAGCCTCTTGGAGTGCCATTGCAGCCACATGTTAGGCTTTCCAAGGATGACTGTCCCAAAAATGATGATGCAGCCAATTACATGAAGAGTGTTCCATATGCATCAGCTTGTGGTTCACTCATGTATGCTATGGTTGCCACTCGGCCAGACATTGCTCATGTAGTGGGAGTTGTTAGCAGGTTCATGGCTAATCCTGGTAGAGCTCATTGGGAGGCAGTCAAATCTATCTTGAGATATTTGAAAGGGACCAAAAGTAAATGCTTATGTTATGGAAAGGGTCCATTGGAGTTAAAGGGATTTTGTGATTCAGACATGGCAGATGATGTGGACACACGCAAGTCCACAAGTGGCTATGTATACATCTTTGCGGGTGGAGCTATTTCATGGTGCTCTAGACTTCAGAGGATAGTTGCACTATCTACTACAGAGGCTGAATATATTTCAGCCACAGAGGCTTCCAAAGAAGCCATTTGGTTAGCCCGCCTCTGCAATGAGTTTGGGATGCCTGAAAAGGCACCTGTTCTTGGATGCGATAGCCAGAGTGCCATATGTTTGGCAAAGAATGCCATGTTTCATGCTCGCACAAAGCATATTGATGTGAGATATCAACACATCAGAGAGGTGTTAGAGGATGCTCTCACGAAGTGTCTACCCAAGGCACAACATCAGCTATGTATACAGATGGTGGGAGTTACTTAGCTTGAAGGAGCCTCCTTGGTCCTTTAAGTGGGAGGTTGCTGGGGATAAAGGCCCCAAGGACTCTCCTTTTGTATATTTTGACCCTCCCATGTGAAAGCTCTCTTCGAGAGCTTTCCAGACATATTTTTGTTATATTTTTTGGACCCCGAATTGGGGAGTTATAGGCATTTACATTATTTTTATGACTTTTGGTCATTGGCCATGTGTGAACATGCCCAAATGACCTAAAAGTCACTTATCAATAAGACTTGGTCCCAAATCTCTCATAACTTGATTGGGACTTCTTCAACTTCAGCTTCTCCATCTTCTTCTCCAAATTTCTGCGCAGGTTTCTCTCTCTACTTTCTCTCTCCTCACGCAGCAGCCCACTCCCTTGGTGTTTGGAGCAACCGAGCACACCACGACGTAGCTCTCCGCGACCTCTTTCAGGTTGGAGAAGATATTGAGTTATCTAGATGTGAGGGTACATGAACCCATTCAGAGATTTTCAGATAGCCAGAGTGCTATAGCTATAGCAAAGAATCTATTGCATCATGCAAGGACAAAGCATATAGAGGTACACTACCACTATATTCGAGAGTAGATAGCTAAAAAACACATTGACCTGGTTTATGTTCCTTCTAGTGAGAATGTTGCAGACATTTTTACCAAAGCATTGACTAGAGATAGTCATGAGAAGATTTGCAGGTTATTGAAGCTTGTACCAAATTCCAATATGACATTGAAGGAGGGATTGTTGGAAGTCAACGTACATATGGTCCACATTCCAGCAATTCTACATTTTGGACTTAGCATTTTTTGCACCATTTGGGTAAAACTTTTTTAGGCTAGATAGATAGAGCTTCACAAGAGCTATCTAGTGATATGCTTCATTTTTCCATCAGAGGTCATATCAGGGAGATAATCCAAACCCTAATTCAGCCCAAAATGGAGGAAAAGCAGTTCATGAGGTCCAAACTTTAAAAAGTTAAGTCATATGGTCACTTTGGTCCAAAAGCATAATATTTGAGCGATCAAATTTAATAAAACAGTTTTTTAGCGATGGGTTTTTAATAAACCTCAGAAAAGCTAAAAATCGAAAAGCATGGTTAAAAATTGTGATCGCAAATTTGAAGGCTAGAAAGCTGATTTTCGTAGAGTTTTTTTCGCCTAGCTTTATGGAGGGGACGTAAAACTATATAAAGACCATGAGGGCACACTCTTGGACACAACACAAGCCAGAGTTTGGAGTTCTGAAGCTTTGGAGGTGAAGATTTGGTGAAGAAGAGGCTACTCTCTTGGAGCAAGAGGTCTTCTACAAGGTGGTGGCAGCTATATTTTGTAAGTTAGCCTTATATTCTGTTTTTAGGGTTTCTGTACCCTAATTTCAGAATTAGGGTTTGCTGATTTTCAGATTTTTGCACTATTTTGTGAGAATTAGGTTCGCTTCGTTGCTCATTCGCTTCACATGCACTCAGATTGTAACAACATAATCTGAATTTTGTATCATCATCTTCTTGGCTATTCTTCCAGTAGTACTCCCATGTTGTAATTTGGACATCTATTTTTTAGTGAGTAAGCATCCAACTTACGTTCCCTATCCTTGTCTCAAGATCCCTTTCTTTCTATCTCTCACTTATCATCTTAATTAATTAAGTGTGTATGCTCAAAAGGTTTTAGTATTGGAATGATCCTGGCCTCCCAAATTCCAACAATAATAATAGAAAATGAACAAACTAAATAGAATACAATCATCTGATTAATTTTCTCAGTAGCTTTAGCATCATCTTCTTCCTCATCTTCAAGCAATTCTTGGCCTATTTCATATTGCTCTTCGTTTCTCTTCTTAAACAACTTTACTCTCTTATTGTGCTTCTTCTTCAATCATATCATCATCCTTCAATATTTGTTAATCAAGAGGCTTCTATGCGTGCAAAGATAGATTCTATTTCTCTTGCTTGACTTCAAAGGTTTAGCACTTTTTATATTTTTCTCAATTTGCTTGATAATATCATCAATCAATTCTTTGTCTGTTTCTTTAATCGTTTATCATAGTTTGTGTCCTCTTGTTTATACTTTTCTTGTTCAATATGATTACTTCCTTGATTGTTTATATCAACATTCAATTGAGTTTGTAATTTTGTAACTTTCTCTCGATCAAATGATCTCTGATTAGCTAAAAATTTGGATCAATTGAAACATAGAATTCTCGATGTTTCTTTGATTTTACTTGAATTTCTTTATTAGATTCATTTTTATTCGCATCCATTTTGTTTTTCTAATATTTGTTCAATGTTTTGATTTTCTACTTTTATTTGTTCACTTTTCTCCAATAAATTTATCTTGAATTTCAATTGGTAGCATGCTCTTTTGTTCATTGGATTTCTTTTAGTCATATCTTTTTGGTTTCCATAATTTTTGAATTTGCTTATATGAATTTGGTTTAGTTTTTGTTTCTTCAAAGAATTCCTTCATCCCAACTCTTCCCATATTCAATTGTGAAGGTGATCGGTCTTGCGAATTACAATTTTTTCTTTCATTTTCAGTTATTAGTTTATGTCTATAAGCATCTTCATATGCCCTACAATCCCATAACATTTGACCATATTGATTGCACCAAAAACATCTCAGAGATCGCTTCTGAACCCTATTTGATTTTCTACGTGTAATTCTAGGGGTGTATTTTCTAAGGGCAAATGAATGTTTCTGATCGGATGTATATGCAGAAATACCTTGGACTCTTGCCTCATGTTCATGCTTACATTTAAATGGTTGTAAGTCTTTAATTTGGTTGGTCAAAACTTCAAACCTATGTTTTTTTTCTTAAACTTCATGGTCCATTGTCTCTTTTAAGTTTTTAAGGTTAATGCCTATTATTTGCATAGTTTTAGACATTGTATTTATCGTTTGCATTAATGTTAAGGTGATTCCAAACTTTTCTTGTATAGATTCATTCAGTCTTTTCTCCATTTCTCTAAATCGCTCTTCATATGTTCTAGACTTCACTTTAATCACTTCCTTCATATATGATTTTTTGTCTTGTGTGCCATGTTTAATGAAACTCTTTTGGTTATGGTGATTAGAGTCCTCCCAAGATTCTTTGATTAACTTAGTCTTAAACTCATTCCAAGCCATGTTTTTATGATCTTGAATATGCTTAACAATCGATCCCTTCATAATTCTTTCAAAATATGTACTCATCATAGTTTTAGGTAGACCGTGAAGTTAAGCATGCTCTTCAAAAGTATCCAAATATTCATTGATATTAGTGCATGTGAATTTTCTCTTTTCATTGAGGACCGATTGAACTACTTTAGACCCTTTCTTTTCAATGTTCATAGTGTAGAATATATCTTCCAGTTTCATTCTTCCCTTTGTACCCATCACTCACTCGTATTTAGTGCTAGTGTAACTAGTGGCCGATTCTTGTTGAAATGCAAACAAAGATAGAATAAAAACAATGGTTTTGTGATAATTTTTGGATAAATACAACTATGTGATATAAAAACTTGAAAGTCTTTTTATGCTTTGATGTGCAATATACGAATGAAAGCAATTAGAAAAAATTGAAACTGCAAACAAACAAACGATTATTTTTATTTTTCCAACAATGCAAGTATGAAAATAAAGCAAAAAGTTTTCGTATGTTTGAATTTCAAATATGCATGAATTGATAGAATTTAAATAACTGTTGCCTTCACTTGGCTTAAGAAGAAGCTAAAAGTGAGTGCATGTAAGTAAAAGTTTATATATATTTTGAAGAATAAATCCTAAAACAAGGAAAACTATGTGATTGAATGTGCCAAAGTGTCAGCTTGTTTGAAGGAAAAGATTAAGCGATGAGGTAAAGACTTGTGCAAGCTTCTGTGGAGGCGGAGGTCATAAGACCTTCCCTCAACACCAAGGAAGTCTTACAAACTCTTGCTCAAGCTCTCGCGTCAATGGAAGACAAGGTACCACTTCACACCTATAAAACAAAGAATATGTTCAATTATAAACCAAAAGTCAAACACACATCACCTGAAGTTCGTTAAATTTCCATGGAATATTCTCACGTCGGGTTCAATGTCGTTCTGAAGGGGCTCAGTCAGGAGGATCAACTCTTATATCCGGTGTTCCAAATGACGGTGCACGTGGGGTTCTTCAAATGATCTAAAGTGATAGGTGGAGTAAACTCTAGAAACTCGAAGTCTATGAGATAATTGGGATCACATGCAGTCATTCAGAAGTCGTTAGAGAATTAGGTTGTCGGAGCAGAGCCTCCTTCTGTATCACTCATCTTCGTGCACCAAAATAGTCGAGATGAATTTTGGCCTAACTCTGTCTACCTCTTCAATTCTCTCTTTGCTGCTCTCAAAGAAGCCTTTCCCGCCGATTGGAGCACTTTCAGTTCTCTGGTCATAATTGTCCGTGATCATGGAAATTAGAGTCTTTGTTGCATGTTAGAGGATTCATACTCGGTTCCTGTGTCAAGAGAAGCGAAGGCCCATAACTATGAGGCATATTTCCTCCTTATATAGCCATGTTTCACTTTAGCTAACGAAAAAAACCACCACCTTAGAGAGAAACTCAGAACCTGGCCACCTCATCATAGCGATCGTACTTTGGAAATCGCCCTCTTTTCCATCGAGAATGATTTATGCTTGTTCGTTCTTGAAGTTGCCACGATACATACCTTTTGTTTAGAAACATTCCAAAAAATAGCAAATACACATGGACGTACATAATGCTTTTCTTTCGTTTGTTTTTAATTTGTTTTTTGTTTTTGTTTTCACTTTGTGATTCTATTCTTTTAATATTTTCTTTCTTTTGTTTTATAATTAAACAGTTTCACATACAAATGTTAGGGTCATATGCACAATAAACACAAAAAACATAATGCAAGTGCATATTTACTGTTAAATGCACACACACATGGATTTCTTATCGCATATTTACACATGAATGCACTTAATTACACACATGTTTAGGTAGGTTCGCATGCACTCACAAACACTCTTGAATGCACATAAACACACGTACATAACACACTTTGGTGACAAAATCCCATGCCCACACTTGCACACATAAAACCTAGGATCATATGCGCAAAGGAGCACATATGTAGTAATATGTACACAGTGCACACAAATATATCATATTTACGCCTCACATTTTACACCACTTTTTAATATTTTTGTTTATCTTTATTTTGGAGGTACCTTCAAAGTATGAATCTTCATCAACTCTTGTTAGTGCATGTTTTTCTCCAAATTATCACAACCAAGTGAATCTTGGTAACTTACAAATGATCTCATTAAATACTTATCATTTCAAAACATTTAATATGAAAGAGAAGAGAGTTAGAAACTTATGAACATAGTATTTTTGCCATCTCTCATCAAGTAATGGAGAGAGAATCTCTCCAAGAGCGCATGTGATTGTTGACTTTGACTCTTGTTGTACGTGGTCACAATTATTGACTTGAGTTAACTTTTTAAGTGTTGGTGATCAATTGACCAAAAATTAGAGAGGTTTGCAGATGGCATATGGATATATAGTTAGAAAGCTCTCCCAAAGCATAATAGAGTAGAAGTTAAACCTAAATTACAAATTTCCTAAAGGTACAATGCCGAAAAGAGATATATGTAATATGTACAATTAGAAGTTATCTCCTACAATTCATACACTAATTTATATTTGCTTGGGGCATTGAAGTAGGAACATGCTGAAGAACTTTGCAATTTAAACCTCTCAATAAGTAGATTCTCCAAAGTAGCTTGAAGTAGAAGTCTTCTTTTTTGATTTAGAGTCCAAGAATATAACAAAATTATAATCCATGGACCATGTATAACAAAGATTCTAAGCTTTGTTGAGGAGGTGTTCTCTTTTGAAATTCACTTAGACATACTTTGCTTTGGAATCTATCAAGTTTTGAATCTTGAAATATTCCAAGATGTAGACCCGACTCTTTTTTGTCATAATTCATTGTTTAATGTTGATATTAGTGTTTAGATAACTTGATTTGTGAATATACAACATATAATATGTGTATATTTTTGTCATTTATGAATTCTAAAATTATGGAACAACGTACCGAACCTCAAGATTACGTTTGGATCTCGAACCGTATGCGAATTGTAAGCACCGAACCTAACATACCGTTCCACCTTGAAGTGTATGTATTTCAGCCTAGTGGTTTTGTGCAGAAAGAGCATGAAAACAAAGTGTGCAGGTTGAAGAAGGCATTATATGGTTTCAAACAAGCACCCCATGCTTGGTACAAAAAGATACATGCTTACTGGATTGCACATGGTTTTGAGAATAGTCTAACCAAGAGCACCTTAAATGTTAAGTTTGCAGATGATGTACTTCTGATCATTGTTGTATATGTTGATGACATGCTACTCACTGGTTCTCATGAGAAGCATATTACTGATTTTAAGGTTGATCTGCATGCCTCTTTTGAGATGTCAGATTTGGGGCATTTGCATCATTATTTGGGCATTGAGTTTCTGCAAGTTGATGGGGGAATAGCTTTGTGTTAAACAAAATACATTGACACATTATTGCAGTGTTTTGGCCTTGAAGATTGCAAACCTATTTCCACTCCTATGGAAACAAGTTTATGGTTGAGTCTTCATGATGCTGGAGATGCATTTGAATTTGTTCTCTATGAGCGGGCTGTGGGATGCTTGATTTACTCATGCATAACTCGGCTTGATATAAGTTTGTTGTCTCCCATATGAGCAGGTTTATGCATTGCCAATGTGTCAAACATTGGTAGGTGGTTAAGCGCATCTTTCACCACTGAGTGGTACTTGATTACTTGGATTGATTTATCCCAAGGGGGGATCATTAGCGCCAAGTTTACATGCTTTTTCTGAATCGGACCAGGCTGGTTATTATGACACTTGTGTGTTCACCAATGGTTTTTACTTCATGCTTGGTAGCTCAACCAAGAGAAGTAGTGCAAGAGATGTTTGGATAGAGGATGTAGAAGAACTTTCAGAAGTATGATGATTGGTTACACTCACAACAATGGAAACATCGCATGTATTCATACCAAGAGCAAAATGCAAGGCATAATTTGTACATTCAAAAGATTTCTTTCACTCTACTCACACACTTATAAGTTTTTTTTAATACTTTGATAATTAAGCTCAATCAATTCTTCAAATATAATACTTGAAAATAAATTTTCTTTTTTACTTTTATTACCCTTATCCAAAGTAATTTTTGAATTATCTTTCAATATTTCAAAAACAGAAATCAAGTTTCTAGCAATATTTGGCACATAAAAAACATCCAAGAGTTGGTCAAATCCACCACTCTTAACCTCTAGGGAGACTATTCCTATGCCATAAACTCATA
>CM035410.1:171238292-171248292 GCA_020310875.1 Ceratopteris richardii
AGGCAAACTCACCCTCAACCCTATCCACCGCAGGGAAGATACCAGAACCAGTACCCTCCACAACCAGATGGCAGGCCACAGCAACCTTATCAGCAACCATACCAAAACCAACAAAGACCTCAGCCTGTGCTAGCCCAACAACCTCCAGCTCCATCCAACGTGATCCCAGTAAAGTATACAGCTGCAGAAGAAAACCTGAATAGAGCGATAGTCCCTGTAACACCATTGCTTTCAGAAAGTGACCCCAGTGACCATAGCTTCGATTCTACACATGTTGATAGTCCCCAGGCATACTACATGCAGTCTCCTGAACATGGTGAGTCTTACTATAGTGAAGAGCCAAATGAACCTAGTTGGGAATCAGGATTACACGAATGTCATGTATGCAACCCCAACCCCAGACCCCAACCTAGGCAGATAAGAACCCCCATTCCCTAGAGGACCATGCTACCGATGTCAGGGTGATCAATCTCATTCGTGATTGCCCCTTGCCTCCACCTACACAGCCCCAGTCAGTAACGATCCAAGGTTATTGCCAAGAGTGTGGGAAAGAGGCATCTCTTACGAGATTGCCCTAAAATCCTAATAATATGCCAAAAATCACTCCTATAAATGTTATTGGGTTGGTTGTAGACTCCACAGGAGTGTGACTTCCACTGCACCAGTACAAGTGGTCACAAGAGCTCAAGCTTTGCAGCAAAACCAAACTGTAGGCCAGGAAAAGAGCCCAGAAGTTAGTGAAACCGAGAGCATGACAAAGAAAGAACTAGAGCTTGGAGAGATAGTCGTGAAAGAATGAAAAGGCAATGGGCAAAGAAGATGAGTGAACTAGAGGAAAGTCTACGAGAAACCAAGGCCAAAATCATAGAGATCACGTCTCAACCGCACTCTCACACATTTCCACCGCTACCATCCCCATCACCCTCCATCCCTCCACCCACTAACACACCCCACGTAACCCACCCACCACCCCGAGCAGGATCAGTATTAGCTGATCCACTCCTGAAGACATAGACATGATGCTTAAAGCATATCAGGCCAGAATCCAAGAAGGGCCAAATGTAACGGATCATGACAAGTGCTACCCTAGAGCTGACCTAGAGATAGAAAGAACCAAGCTTTGCGCGAAAATGGTCGCATTGGCTCAGACTATGTTTGAAGCTAGTCGCCTATTCAATTACTCGGGCTCAGCCAAGACGCAACTACACCTGGATGGACTTCTAGAGAAGTTAGAGGGCATAATTGCAAGATCTGCCAAGGAAGAAAAAAATCAAGAAAGAGATAAAGCAATCAAAAACATGACCCATCCCCCATCGGAAGCTTATGTACTCAATTCCACTGAACCAGACAACCCCCCTTCTCTGGGAAGAATGGAGAATCTAATGGCACACTCAGAAAAGGAACCTTCCCCTCAAAGAAAGGAAAGGGGAAGAGAACGGATAAGCCAGCCTCTTCAGGAAGCCCATGTGCCTCCTCAAGAAGCTTATCTTTCCCCCCAAAAGGGAGATGAGCCTCCCTCGAAAGCTCACGTACCTCCACAGGTTGCCTACCTTCCTTCTCAGGAGCATATGAGCCTGTTCGGAAAAGTAATAGAATAAGTAATCCTCCCCAGGAAGCTTGTACTCCAAACATCTATGAGAGCGAGGAAAGAGCCAATGATAGAATAAGCCCTCCTTCCCAGGTTACTTATGTGCCTAATTCTACGGAACCAGACACTTCTTCTTCTATGAATCGATTCACACCAGAATTCCTACGAGAGATTCAAGAAGACAAATGGGCTAAAGAAAGCGAAGTGCCTCCTCCCTTTGAACTTGTGGATGATGCACACGACCAATTCCCACAAGACATCCCATCTATTTACGGGGAACATGAGAGCACCCAATCTCAAGAAAGATTAGACTTCGAGTCTAATTCTTTACAGGAATTACCCCACTTCACGGGCCCATGGGAAGCCAAGTCCACGTGTATGAGAGCACCCACAGTCATGGTAAGAAGCGAAGATTCAGTCATACCTAGGAACACAGAGGTAGTAAAGAACACTAATGAGCAGTGCGATCTCAAGTTAGAAGAGCTACTCAAGGTTAGACCTGAATCGTGGAAACAAGTAACCAAACAAGTACCTGAGATAGCAACATCTCGTTCCCAGGTAGGATCACATAGGACAGTGCCAGAGATACCCTTGGATAAGATAGGAGATATGTGTGAAGGTGAAGAAGGGAACACCTATCTTCCCATTACTTATCAGGAGTACACCACCAAGGCAATTTTGGACTCAGGTGCAGGAGTTGCAATTGCCACCACTTCCCTATGGAAGCGTTGGGGCAAGCCGGCACTCAGGCCAACGAGAATGAAATTGCAGATGGCCGATGGTCATATTGAGAGACCCTTAGGATTGCTAGAAGGAATAACTCTCACCACTTGTGGTGTCGAGTTTGAGCATACATTTGCTATATGTGATTTTAGCAAGAACCATGCCTATGAAATGATCTTGGGACGACCTTTTATGCGACAATTGCAAGTGGTACAGGATTGGGGAACCAATTCCTTGTACCTGCAGCACCTAAGTGTTACGACCAAAGTGAATCTCAAAGATTATTCTCATAGAGATGTCCTCCTATCCAATGGAATCCCATCCATAGAGCCAAAGATGACACGGAATCTGTGCATTCCATAGGGTCTGGATCCTCATGGATGCATGAAGACACTCATTTATGGATGTGCAAGGTTGCAGTAGAAGAAGAGAAGAGAGAGAAAGCCAGAGAGGTAGGTGCAAAAGAAACACATAGATCAATTCAAGACCCAGCCTATGCACCTGTAATTTTTCCTGATGAGGAATTTGAACCCCATGGCTGGGCAGAAATCCTAGCACAATGGACGTAGCCATCAATGAAGAACAATGGACACCTCACTGTGATGAGGATGGCTATGATATTTCAGTCTTCTCCATAGAGCCAATCATGGGAGAGGCAGTTCTAGAAGAATGCGAACCTAGCCCTGATGCATTTGAGGATGCAAGTGACTCCGATCTAGAGTCAATCATTATGGACCCACCATTTGCATCAGATGAAGAATACTTCCATGAAGTAGAATTTCAACCCCAGAGGCACGGAGAGGTTACAAATGATGTAAGATTAGCAACACATGTGACCCCGAAGGAAGAAGGAAAGAAACGAAAGAAGAGAGAAGCCTCACCAGAAGAGGAAGAATCTTTGTTTGAGGTCCCAGAAAATTTTAAGAAATATGAGATAGATGACAGGAGAGTCATGATAAGAATGCCTAGACGAGAGGCTCAAGCAGGAGAGGCCTATGATAACAAAGAAACCACCAAGAAAATAGTAGTAGCCCTAGAAGAAGGAGAGGAGAGATGCACATACATAGGCCATGACTTGACAAAAGAGGAAGAACATGCGCTAATAGCCTTGCTAAGGGAATACAGAGATGTGTTCGCTTGGAGTTACAAGGATTTGAAAGGTGTTGACCCTGACATATGTTCACACACTATCCCCATGACCTCAGATGCTAAACCCTCTAAGCAAAAGCCTTATACATATAACGATAACTACGCTGCCAAAATCAAGGAAGAGATAGATAGACTAGTTGAAGCTGGATTTATCTACGAAATTGAGCACACTGAGTGGGTATCCCCCATCGTAGTGGTGCCCAAGAAGAATGGCAAGCTGCGTGTATGCATTAACTTGAAGAAGGTTAATGCAGCCACAATTCGAGATAACTATCCGCTTCCAATCACGGAAGCACCTCTTGGAAAGAGTAGCAGGCAAGGAAGTGTACAGCTTCCTCGATGGATTTTCGGGCTACAACCAAGTAGCCATAGCTCCAGAAGATCAGCATAAGACAGCCTTTGCCACAGAATGGGGCATATTTGCCTTTAGAGTAATGCCATTTGGGCTTACCAATGCCCCAGCAACCTTCCAAAGGCTGATGTGCCATGTATTTAAGGAGTTCTTGAGAAAGAATTTAGAAGTCTATGTTGATGATCTTTGTGCTCATTCCAACATGAGACAAACCCATATTCCTGAACTCAGACAAATCTTTGACAAATGTAGAGAATATCAAGTCTGCCTGAACCCAGAAAAAATGTGTTTTCATGGTCAGACAAGGCAAGATTCTAGGACACATAGTGTCAAAGAATGGCATATCCACGGATGAAGAGAAGTAAGAGCTATAGCAGAGCTACCTAGGCCAAAAATGTCAAGGAAGTACAAGCTTTCATGGGGCATTGTGGTTATTACCGACGATTTATACACATGTATGCCGTCATTGCAAAGCCCATGTACGGACTTCTGACTAACTTTGAGTGGACTGATGAATGTGAGAATTCCTTCCAGGAGCTTAAACGACGATTATGTTCAGCACCAATCTTAACCACACCAGATTGGAACAAGCCCTTCCATGTTCATGTGGATGCATCCAATTATGCCATTGGATGTGTGCTTGCACAACCTACTGGTGAAGGTAATATGGATCTCCCAATTGCCTATGCCAGTAGACAATTGAATGCAGCTGAACGAAATTATACCACTACAGAGAGAGAAGGCTTAGGCATGGTATTTGCAGTCAAGAAATTTAGACACTATTTGCTTGCAAACAAGTTTAAATTTTTTACTGATCACCAAGCATTGTTATATCTCGTGAACAAGCCATGCAATACAGGAAGATTAGTAAGATGGTTTCTCTTGCTCATGGAATATGACTTTGAGGTTGTGGTAAGGAAAGGTAGGACTCATTTAAGAGCAGATCATCTCTCTAGGCTCACATCTGGAGAAGCCCCACAAGGAGTATCAGATGATCTTCCTGATGCTTACTTGTTTAATTTGGAAGTTGTACCGCAGTGGGCTAAGCCATTAGTACCAGTATTGACGTACGGGCCTAATCATCCAGTGGTGAACACACGGAATAGGGAGGTTGTGAGAGCCCAAAAGTACCACATCATGGCAGGAAGTATGTACAAGCACACAGATCAAGGGATCTTGGCTTGTTGCGTAGAAGAGGATGAGTACGCTAAATGGTTGCAATTAGCACATGTAGGTGCATTAGAGCAACATTACTCAAAGCAACGAACTTTACAGACCCTAAAGAGACTCGGAGTACATTGGCCAACTATGGAAGCGGATGTCCAAAAGTTGTGCAAGGAATGCCCAATCTGTTGCACTAAACCACCTGTGGAACACGCCACTCTTTATCAAGTGTCCATAGTGCCAGATTGGAGTGAACCACTAGTATCCTTCTTAAGGACGAGAACATTCCCTCCAGACATGACTCTGGCTAGGCAAAAGAGTTTAGAACAAGAAGCCCAGGATTATTCACTCATTGGTGATAATCTATACAAGCGTGGTAAAGACGGTTACCTGAGACTATGTGTCCATGAGAGTGAGTATCTCAAGATCTTGGACACTGCTCACCAAGGTGTAGCAGGAGGACACTTTGGACCAGATCGGGTGATCAAGGCAATACTATTTGCGGGCTTCTGGTGGCCAACCCTTCACATGGACGCACATACCTATGTGAAACGGTGTGATGTCTGTCAGCGAACCCAATATCCTATACGTAAAGATGAGATGCCACTGAAACCTATGATGGGTGGACGTGCTTTCTCTAAGTGGGGAATAGACTTCGTAGGTCCTATTAATCCCCCAGCTAAGGGTTCCCATGCAGAATATATCATTGTTGCAACAGACTATCTAACTAAGTGGGTGGAGGTAAAAGCCACAACGAAGAACGATGCTCAAACAACTGCTAAGTTTTTATTTGAGAATGTGTTCACCAGATACGGACTACCCATAGAGCTTGTAAGCGATAGAGGCACTCACTTCTTGAACGAAGTTATTGAAAATCTGCTCAAAGAATTCTTAGTAATACATAAGAAGTCTGCCCCCTATCACCCTCAAGCAAATGGCCAAGCTGAGAGTACCAACAAGATCTTATGCAATGTATTGACGAAATTAGTGAATAATAAACGCTCTGATTGGGACAAACAGCTACACCATGCTTTTTGGGCATACCGAGTTGCCTACAAAACGGTACTCCAAGCCACGCCCTTTCAAATGGTGTTTGGACAAAATGCTGTGCTACCGCTAGACTTTTTGATCCCTACGTTGAAAGTAGCACGAGAGTACGAATGGACAGGTCATGAGCTCTCCTCTAGGATCTTTGACCTTGAACGATTAGGGGAAACAAGACTGAGAGCCGCTGCCGGAATATATGCAGCCAAGAAGAGACAGAAGGCATATTTCGATGCCCATGTGAAGAATAAGGGCTTGAAAGAAGGAGATCTAGTTTTAGTCTATACACTGAAACAACACGCAAGGAAACTAGAAAAGAGAGGCTACGGACCTATGATTATCAATAGGATCTCCACGAGTGGAGCAGTACAATTAGCCACACTAGAAGGTGATATTCTCCCAAACTATATTAGCGGTTGCCGAGTCAAGTTGTATCAGGAACCCCTCACGGAGGAAATGCTCAGCCGACTCAACACTGCTAATAAACGCAAAGAGGAAGAAAAGCGAGTTCGAGAAGAAGCTCAAGCAGAAGCTTTAGAACGCATCAGAAGGATGAAGTTACGAAAGCAAGGTAGAGATCAGCCTAGAACGAATGACTATGCAGATCAAGGATATCCTATGGCCATGTGTGAAGTCGCAGGAACAAGCTTGCGTAGAATAATTGATCGACGTCCTTTCATAACCCTAGATATAGGACAAGGAAAGAGTGCAAGGACCGTAAGAGCCTTGATTGACTCCGGCGCAGCCACTAGTGCCGTTAGAGTGTCTTACTGTCAAGAGTTGCAATTAATTGTCAATCCTGTGGAAGCATATCTCATAGGATTGGGAGGCGTGGAAACCCCTTGCATAGGCGAGGTGGAACTTCCCCTCTATATTCATGATGAGGCAATGACGGTTAAAGTACTAGTGTGTCAAGATGAGGATCTCACTGAACCTCTTGTCTTGGGTCAAGATTGGATCTATGACCAAGCAGTTAACTTAAACTTAAGAAGTGGACTTCTTCAGGTTTGGGTCAATCGTAGTCGAATTACAGTAGAGTTAAATAATGGAGCACTCAAGGAACTAGAAAAGACACGGACTCCTGGTCCCTCCAGGGGTGCACATGAAGTTGATCATGCTGTTCTTGTCCAAGGCTATGTGATGCAGAAGAATGAAGATCTCAAAAAAGGAGTCAGGGATGCAAAGGAACTCCCTTCTTTTCCAAAGGCCAGAAGGAGGCAACAACCAAAGGTGGATCAAAGGCAGAAGAAGCAGAGTACTACCTATGTCCGGGATCCAAAGTACTTGCGCAGCAAAATGTCCCAGCAAGTGAAACAAGTGTGGGTGCGGAGAGGCGAACACCCGGTTGCACCCCAGCCAACCACACAGGCAAAGCCTCTTATTAGTAACCAACAACACGACACTAATAAGAAGTCTTTCGGAAATTCTTCTGCTAACGTGAAATCTATTTGGGTGCCCAAGAAGTCGATGAAGGCTAGGTCACAATCAAGACAAATTTGGGTGCCTAAGACTTGCTTGCGGGCGCAAATAACTACACCGAAGCCACAACCTATACAGCGTAACCCATTCACTCGCACAACCGGCATCCACGCGTTTTCAACACTCACGAACACACCAAGGCCCATGAGCACGAACAGAATCATTTGTAAATCGATCCATAAAAGGCCTCATGTTCAAGCTGATACACCTACAATGTTCTCTAGAGTCTCTACGAAGCGAAGAGAAAAACCCATCCACTGCATTTGGCAGCTCAAGACCTGTAATAAACCCCCCGACCCCAATTTGTAAATTCAACCCCACTTACTAACTGCGTTAGTCTCCTAGGAATACCCAAGCATTAACTACACACACTGTCTTCGTGCACTTACTAACCACTAACTCACCATCTACCTCATGTTAATGTTGTGACGGGGACAACTACGGAATTATTCTGTCCATTACGATGTTAACACATGATTCTATATTCTCACAGAATCAGAAGGCAAGAAGTAAAATGGCAGAAGCGACAGGTTCGGGCTCACAAGTAGGGATACTCACTGCAGGAATTGATGTGGATAGTCTACCTGTGGATGTTCCACCAATTGAACGACCAAGAGAGCTGCAGCACCTTCAGCAAATCCCGGTGCCGGATCCACCCACAGGGATCACAGAAAGAGTCCATGCCAATTCTCATTGGTTCAATGGCATGCCAGGTCCATTAGGAGAGGCCAAGTATATATGGGAGTCTAAGTGCGAGTATGACAGATCATGGGTTCGATTCCAATTTTTCTCCAAAGAGTTCGAGACTTTACAGAACACCGAGGATCTCCAAACCATATGGCAACGAGCAGTGCTGGCCGAATACTTTGAAGCCCCACTACCTAAACCAGATCTCCTCCGATGTTACTATTTGGTCTCCACATTACAAGCTAATGAAGAAAAGGACAAACCCGGATCATTTGTTCTTCCCTCCTTGCTAGGCAACAACGAGTTGAAGAGGTTCGAACTTACTGTGGAATTGGTAAGCGACGCTTTAAATATGCACGGCACGCATGTACCCTCTGAAAAAGATGCTCTTGTTCCCACTAACATGAAGGATAGGAAACTATTGAGGCTTAAAGACATGGCAGCACTCACCCCAAATGTGTCCATCCCTCTTCGCATGTGCATGCAACATTTCGCCTTTCCCGGCCAAGACCGATTCACACAACCACACAAGAGAATCTGGTTCGCTCTCTACTTAGCGAAAGCAGGCTCGTTACCCATCAAGCTACCGGTATGGATTATAGATCAATTGTATGAAGCAAACAAACGGTCTTCGAGGAAATTAGTGGTGAACGGATGCTGTGCAATCACACGCATTATTTACCGGTGCCTAGCATACGATGTCCCCATTGAACGTGCCTTAACTTGGGCACAATTACAAATGTTTAAAAGGCTCAAGACGTCCACACATCAATCCAAGCGCATGAGGGGTGCGATCCCTTGTGTCCAGACAAGGGAAGTTCTGACTACTCCTGAGGTATCGCCACGACGGGAGGACACTGTACCTCCCTTCACCATTAGGATACCCAGGTCGGGATCTGAAACTACCACACAAGCTACCCCATCGGCTCCTCCTGTTCCACCAGAATTCGAATTTGCTGCCACTGGAGATGCTGAGGGAATGGACCCCCAGGACTTCGAAGCATTCCTACAAAGTACACAATTCTCTGATGTGGAGTTTTATTCAGAGGCAGAGGAGCAAGGCACATCCTCACAAAGAAGAAGAAAGTCTACAGACGGTCGACATGTACATTGGAGTGATGCTCAGCAAGGTCAACAACAAGGACACCTCGAAGAAGAAGGAGCGTATGAAGAGGAGACCACTGAAGCCCCAGCCTATACAGCAGAACTCCGAAGGCTGTATCAGATTATGGAAAGAGTGCGATCGCAACAACTACTCACCGAACAGAGTAGCAGAGTACTCATGACTCAGTTGTTGGAAGAAGCAGGAGTTGACTCAGAGTATCGGGAAGTTCTCTTATTGATGGCAGAAACATATGGGGTAGTGGAAGCAGTGCGCACTGCCATTAGGAAGTCTCCAGTTCAATATGATCCACGAAGGTTCCAGACACGACGACGCTCAGGTAAGAATATCCAGATTCCTATCACAATTGCAGAAGGGCCAACTATTACATCTGAACCCACCAAGACAGCCCCCCAAGCAACCGAAACGGCTAGCCAACAGCACCCAGTCACCCATGAGGAGTCCACCGAGCCACTACCACCCACACCCCCACCATCACCTCCTAGAGCAGAAACAGTGGAAACCTCCTCGACCACTCAACCCACCGACCCAACCTTCATTTTCCGTACTCCCATCTCTAGTTCCACCCTATTCTCTACCACTGATAACCCAATCTTTGAAGCAACCCCCATCACTACACAATCCACCGAACCGCTCCTAGAGCCTGCCCTAGGGCAACCATCCCCAATGCCCTCAGCCATAGGTCATCCCG
>CM035410.1:171270792-171310792 GCA_020310875.1 Ceratopteris richardii
AGCATGTATGCTTAGGGAACCGAAGTCAAGCACTTAGAATGAAGGTGTATGCTTATGTCTCCTACCGATCGCCCAAAGTTTGTATAATCCTCTTTTGAGCTGTTTGTACTCCTAATTTCAGCTTCTTTCTCTTATTTCATTGTGTCATTGTATATGCTATTCTTCCTTCCCTATCGAGTCTTCAAATTGCAACCCACAGTGCATACTTCACTTAAGAGGACACACCACATTGAGCAAATAGATCAAGAAATTGATCTACAGGTGCTCATTTTGGCACGCACGGTGGGACCTTGGTTGCAATTTGAACTTGTTAGAAGTTCAGCCCTTGGAAGAAGCGAGTTGATGAAGAGGGTTAGAGCCATAGTCTATGACTCATACTCGCTCGATCCATAAGGAAGGATCCCTTAGTCCCGTAAAGACTCCCATAAAGAGTTATCAACGGAAAAGATTACACTACATCCCTCCTGGAGCTCCACCAGTTCCATTTCCATTTCCCGACGCATCACCATCGTGAGGCCTCTCTGATCGGCACTCCCCGCCTGATTCAACAGACATGGAAGACAACCAAAGACCACAAGCCGCAGCGATGGGGGACGACTTGACTAACTTGCTCTATCGGATCAACATCAAATTTCCTTCCTTCAAGGGAGCTCCTCATGAGGACGCGGATGATCACATTAGGAGGTTTCTTTCCTTATGTAAGAGTAGGGGTTTACAACAGCGAGAAGATGCCTTCCTTGCCTTGTTTCTGGCCACTCTTGAAGGGCTCGCGGATCGATGGTACAATCAACACGATGAAGCACACTTCACCACCTGGGATGCCCTCAAAACTCCCTTCACAACTACATTTATCCCAGATAACTCCATAGAACGCGTTCTTGATTAATTGGAAATTCTTAAACTACAAAAAGGAGAGGCATTCTCTGAATTAATGACCAGAGTGAAGTCGTTAGTTTCTCGTCTTCCTCACAATCCTGAGGATTTTCTAGTCAAGAAATGGGTAGAGAAGGCTCTACCAAAAACTTCTCAGCAAAAGCTTAGAGAGTTGCTACAAGCTGATGCATCATTGGAAGAATTCGAAGCTTCAGCCTCAAGGATCGAAGCAGCAAGAGTCAAGTTCAAAGAACATGAAGGTACGGATGAATTCACAAGTGATCCTCTTGCACAACTAAGAAGAGAGTTAGAAGCCTTGAAGTTACAAAAGACCTTGCAAGAGGAAAAAGTTGCCTGGCAAGGAAGGGATGAAGCGCTAGCTCTGCTACGACAAGAATTGGAGGAGCTTAGAACGCAAAAAGAGGTAAAAACATCGATTTGGTGCACCTTATGTAAGAAATCAGGACATTCTTCTCAAGATTGTCTGAGAGGTTGGTGTGTCAATTTTGTGGAAAACAAGGCCATGAAGCAAGGGATTGCTACTTTCTCAAGGGGATGCAAGCGAATTGGGAGTCACCAAGTGTATCTGTACATCAGCCCCTATTACCAACTCCAAGATTTCAAGTCGAAAGCTTGTATACCACTCCTCCGGTAAACTCCTCTAATGAAAGAAAACCTCCATTTAGAAGACAAGCTCGTCCTATCATGTGCTACAGATGTGGCGAATATGGGCATTTTCAAGGAAAATGCTCCCTCCCAGAAGGGTCTCCACCTTGCAGGTTTTGCTTGGATACAATGGATCATTATTCGAAGGACTGTCCGAAGCATAAGGCTTCTACAAGTGGATCAGCTCCATCCTACCAAGTCAATGTTATCTCTGTTAATAAGGGAAAGCAACCAACAATTCATTCAAGTAAGAGAGAAGAGAGCAGCACTCTCAATTTTCCAGGTATCCAATCTTCTCCTTTACACTCAGAGTGGCTCTCATCTCAGAAAGAGGACCCGAATGTGCGTGATGCCCTTGGGCAATATGGACGATTCGTTTCACCTAAAAAAGTTGACCCATTTTTTATAAATGGTCAAGTTCATGAAGGAGACTTAAAAGATGGGCAAGTGACTAAAAAATTTGACCAATTTTGTAAAAATGACCACGTTCATAAAGTAGACCAATTTTTGGAAAATGCTCAACTTGAAGTTGCCCAAACTTTTAAAAATAGTCTACTTAAAAATGGTCAAATTTTTGAAGTCGACTTATTTTCCCAGGATAACCCAATTCAAGAAAATAGACTATTTTTTGAAATCGACTCTTTTGCCCAGATTCATGCCACTCCACTAAGTGATCTTAGTCAACTTCATGGAGATGTTTCCCTGCACAATCATGGACCAAAAAAAGAAACCCCAAGCTATGCTCCAGAGTTAGAACCTGATTCACAACAGAGAGAAGAAGGAAATCAAGAACTCAATGCAAGCCCATCCTTCAGCTCAAGTCAAGAAGCTAGAGTGGTGGCATTGCAAGAAATGGATCAAGAACAAGGGGTGCAGACTAGAGCCTAGAAAAAGAAAGAAGAAGCAAGGATCCTCGAAGAAAAAGACTTAGGTACGAAAAATTATGAAGTTTTGCAGGAAATAAACAAAGTTTTCGAAGAAACGATGAGGGAACTCCATTCATGTAACAAGCCTCCTCTACCTTCGCCAATACCATCCATCATCAAGATGGAGGAAATATTAAAGAACACCTTCCAGCACGTATCATTGTATGATCTATTAAGACTGGATGAAAGGTTTAGAAGTGAAGTTATAGGGATCATAGAGACATTGTCTCCTCCGACAATGCTTGCAATAAGTGGTGGGCACACTCCAACAAACCTGATGAAAGCTTCAATTTTCGAGAACTTCACAAAGGTATCAACCAACTCTCTAACCGACTTCAGGAGTCCATGTCTATCAATCACTATATACGGAATAACTATAAATGGAGTCATAATCGATGGAGGTTCAGGCATAAATCTCATGCCAGATTTTACCCTCAAATCACTTGGACTCCAACTTTCATGTGAAGCAAAGTTCACAATAACCTTGGCTGACCAGAGTCAAGTTAAACCTCTTGGTATTGTAGAAAAGGTACCGGTAGAGATGGACGGGCTAACATTCTTTCTAGATTTTGTGGTATTAAATCTACCGCAGGTCAATGGAGGCTTTCTTCTACTCATAGGGAGGCCATGGCTAAGGCACATCCAAGCCATGCATGATTGGGGAAATGATACTATTTTAGTTAACCTGTCGGGGCAAGTACATAAACAAGTACATTTAGATCCGAAAGGATCTCATGGAGGTAATGCTCATTCTTTCACTATTCTCGAAGAACAACACATTCCTATCGCTGAAGCATGTAATGAAATTGAAATAAACGATGACCAAGATCTTTTGGAATGGATGGAAGCCTTTCCATGTTATGGCATATCTATTTGTGAAGGGGAGTCTAAACAGGTAAAAACCCTTGGGCTTGGAGAACGGGCCATGGACTTGAGGAGGGGAAAGAAAGGAGTTTCGAAGGATTTGACCCAAGGAAATTAGAAAAGAGCTCCAGTAGATGACTTACCGATACCATCCGACATCCAGTGGATGAAAGAGCTTTCACCTTCATGGATGAAAGAAAAGGAATCAACGATCAACATACTCCGGCCTATCCACAATGCATTTTTGAAGACCAAAATGAAGAATCAACCATGACATCTCAACCTGTAAGACAAGTCAATCTTGGAAACGAGGAGCATTCACAACCAATCTTACTAGCAACATGGCTTTGGGATCATCCGTCCTTGCTCCATTAGGTAACCACTTTCATGCAAAATTTCAAGGATGTGTTTGCATGGAGTTACCATGACTTAGAAGGAATTCCTTTCTATTCCACTGATTCATGATGCTAAGCCAGTAAGAGGAAGGATTTATCGACTTAATCCAATGTATGCAGAAGCGGTCAAAAAAGAAATTGAAAAGCTAGAGGAAGCAAGGATCATTATCCTAGTGGAGCATTCTGAATGGTTATCATCGATGGTGATAGTCCAAAAGAAGCAATCCAACAAGATACGCGTTTGTGTCGATTTTCGGGATCTCAACAAGGTTACGATTCCCGATGGGTTTCCAACCCCATTTTCAGAACAAGTTCTGGAAGATGTGGCTGGTCATGCTTTATACAGTTTCATGGATGGATTTAGCGGATACAACCAAGTATTCATCCATCCAAAGGACCAAGCTAAAAGTGCATTTGTAACTCCGTGGAGTACGTATGTATATACTAAAATGGCTTTTGGATTATGCAATGCTCCTGCCTCTTTCAATCGAGTGGTTTACTCAATCTTCCGATCATTGTTGCCAAAATTCTTGAGGATCTTTATGGACGACTTCTCCACCTTTTCAGGCACTGGATGTTCTACTCCAGTAGAAAACTTCACTAGAAAATTGCACTGATCATCTTTGTCAATTGGAACAGGTTTTTATTTCTTGCAGAGAAGCCAAATTGAAACTCAATCCAAACAAATATCACTTTTTGGTGACCGAAGGGACACTCTTGGGTCACATAGTCTCAGCAAAAGGTACTGCTCCCGATCCTGACAAAATCAAAGCACTACTTCATATGCCCAAACCAATTAATGCAAAAAGTATCCAGAGTTTCTTAGGACATATCGGCTATCATCGCAAGTTCATAAAAATGTATGCTGAGATAACTAAGCCCCTCTCTAGGCTCGTTAGCAAAATGGTACCCTTTCAGTGGACTGAAGTAGAAGACAATGCATCCACTCTTCTAAAAACCAAACTTATCAGTACACCTATTTTAGTAGCACCAGATTGGAATGCTACCTTCCACGTTAACGTGGATGCAAGTTCTATAGCGGTAGGAGCCATACTCACGCAACTTAGCAAAGAACATAAACTTGATCGACCCATTTACTATGCTAGCAGAATTTTAACCAAAGCAGAGCGCAACTATAGTACTACTGAAAGAGAAGCACTCTCTATTGTTTTCGCCCTCAAGAAGTTTCGTCATTATGTGTTGGGAATTCACTTCGCAGTCATCACCGACCATCAGGCAATCAAATATTTGCTAAACAAACCGAACATCTATGGAAGAGTGTGGAGGTGGCTACTCTTATTCCAAGAATTCAACTTCGAACTAGTTCAACGACCTGGAAAGCACCATGTGATTGCAGATCACCTTTCAAGGATTAAAGGACATCTGGAACCAATTACAAGCATAGAAGACAACCTCCCAGATCAATCTTTATTTCAAGTAAGCACTTACCCTACTTGGTACCAGGATGTTCGTCATTTGTTAACGACGGGAACTTGCCCACCTAATCTCACACCACTCGAACGAAGAAGATTGCTCCTAAAAAGTAAGAATTTTTCAATCGTTCAAAATACTCTTTTCCGAGTAGGATATGATGGGATATATAGGAGATGCGTCCTATCACATGAAGTAAAACAATTAATAGAAGAAGCCCATGGAGGAGAAGCTGTATGCCATTATCTAGGTCACATAACAACACATCGGATTTTACATGGAGGATTATGGTGGCCCTATCTTTTTCGAGATGCAACAGAATATGCAAAGACATGCGACACTTGCCAACGTTGTGCACCAAAACCAAGTAAGCTCAACAACCAACCCTTGCAAATTTCTTTATCATGGAGACCATTTGAAAAATGGGGTTTAGATTTTGTGGGGCCAATCTATCCCATCACTTCTCCCTCGAATGTAAAGTACTTGTTGGTGGCCACTGATTACGCCACCAAATGGGCAGGCGACAAAAGATTGTAGTTTTCATACGGTAGCCTCTTTCTTGTATGAAAATATTTTCTGCAGGTATGGCTGTCCAATTGAAGTTACAAGTGACCAAGGATCTCATTTTATCAACAAAACCCTAACTGAAATATTTATGAAGTACAAAATTTTCCACAAAAAGTCATGTGCATATTACCAACGAGCCAATGGTCAAGCGGAAAGCACCAACAAGGTGCTCATCTTGCTCTTGAGGAAAATGTGCTATCTCCATCCCTTGACATGGGATATTACCTACTGTGATAAAAATAAAACAAGCACCCCGGGCTCGCTCGGCGACTCGCACCGGCCCGTTGGTAGGGTGACTTGCTTGAATGTTTGTTCCCTTGCTTGAAAGCAGAAAATCACTTTTTGAATGAAAAGCTTGCTTGCATTAGAAAGAAAACATTTACAAAAGAAACGGCCTAAGCCGGCCCGCGTTGAGCGTCGCGGGTAAACGCGTTGCAGTGAGCCGGCCCGCGTTAAGCGTCACGGGAAAACGCGTACAACGGCCCCTCGATGGCACAACAGCGCTTTCGAGAGGTGCGTGCGGAGGGGACTAGCACGAAGGCTACCGCACGTTGAGCGCAAGGATCGCTTGGTTCGCTTGGGTCACTTGGGTCGGAGGCTCACTATGTCCCCCTATAAGTACTTGCAATTTGGCGCCGGTCGGCAAACCACACAAGCACCTAAAGGGGCTGGATAGAAATACGAGGGAGGGGGGGCGTGTTGAGTTCTAAGTCCAAGGAAAAGATGATTGTGAAAGCTTTTATTTTGCTCAAACCCCTCGCAATCGGTCCACTAGAACCCACAATTATCTCGCAATGGATTTTTCCTATGTCTATGCACTAGCTCATAAATTCCCGGCAAACGCACCAAAATGAATAAGCTCTAAGCCCAAGGAAAAAGTGATTATACGAGACTTTATTTTGTTCAAATTCCTCGGAATCGGTCCACTTGGGTTACTTTGAGGCCCATAATTATTATTTTTTCTTTTTTGAAATAAAACCATAAACTAGAGAATATACAAGAAGTACTACAGTAGACCCAGCATAGAGCACTGCTGGTAAGAGAAGTCCTCTCTGAATAAAAAAATTACGAAGTCCTCAAGATCTGATGGTTCTGGGAGACAAGCTATATGACCAACGTCAACACTATCTGCATATGCATATATATGGATCATATCCTGACCAGCTCGTTCTGTCAGTTGCTTTGGCCATGCCATAGCTTCATAGCTGCAAGTCACAGAAGAGTATATCGAATGCCCACATCAGAGCTTCGATCTCTGCAATTGTTACAACAACAAGCACTGATTGATAAGCTCCTTGAGGTTGGCCCGCGCCCAACTTAGTGGATACTCTTGCGCTAAACAAAAAATATAAAAAACTATGCTCTGTTGTTCTCATGTTAAATAGTACAACCAGTCAAAACAAAATATGTGAAAATTCCGTAGGTCAGGATGGAAAAGTCCAAGCTATGGTTTTCAAGCCTAGAGAGCACCCCAGTACAAACTTCACAGTCGCAGCAAGACTATATGGTATCTTCATAACACCAACACACCAAACTGTATAGGCATACTAAAACTCTCTCTTTTTGTGCGCGCTTTCGGTTCCTGTTGTGGCATGCTTTAGTTGTTCACTCATAAACACACATGCATGCAACGTATACAGATGAAGGTGATTTCACACACGATAACAAGCAAATGCAGATGTTAGGACATACAGACACAGGTGCGTATGCATTTTGCACATACATATGCCCCTCACATATACATGTACACGGCAATTTTTTGGCATTCAGTGAGTATATGAGTGCACAAGGACAACTCAAAACATATATTTGAACCCAAGCACACACATATTTAAACCTGTATACCTGTACAACACAAACGAAAGCATATAGGTATTTGCGAAAGCGTAGTTCAATGCAGGTATACAAAATCTTATTAGTCTAGCATAATGCAATCACGCTCGCAGAGCATCATTCCATTGAGCACAAAGACAAATAAACAAACTAGCAACCAATAGCTTGCAGAGATTATTTCCGTGGCGTCCGAGAGGAATGAGACCGATTCATGCAGAAATACGATAGCAATAACTCATAAAACAATGATAACTAAGAAACTGAGAGATGAAGAATGCATAGAGAGCTCAACAAAACACAAAACTTCTCCCTCTCGAGATATGTAGGCAAAATGGTTTCCCCCCAAGCAGCAACAAACAATAGATTGCAGGGTATCTAGCATAACTAGCTTCGGAGAGCCCAACAGATAAAACATCGGGAAAGGGAAAAAATGAGCGAAAAGGAATGAAAGGCATTACTTGTGCCAAGCTGAAGAAATGAAGATCACCCAGAAAAGAACGCGACCGCCAAATGAAGTGAAGCCCATTCTATCTGTTAGCTTCAACTGCGCCTGCGACTACGGCGTGGTGCACTTCAGAGAGAACCCCCTGCTGGCGTTAACAGCGAGAGAAACCCCCTTTTTCCCCAAGTAGCCTCTGTCTTCAGCCGATGTCCCCTTGAATACTCTCCACAGAGCTCTGCACACGGCTGCACATAGCCCACCCTATTCTGTTCGTGAAAAAACGAGAGGGAGAGAGCGCCCGATGATTTTTGCTCCTCTCTTTTTTGATAAGGCCCCCCTGATAGTGACCTCTACTTCGCATTTATAGACGATACCGACCCAAAGTAGAGAGTCGATATGGGCTATGAAGTTTTATACAAAACTCTCTGTGCAAGCTTGAACACGTCGGCTATGACCAAAAAGTGTAGACTTGGAGAAGTTCATTCGGCAATAAATCTTGCACACCCGCACGATGGAAGAAGCATGACTGATAGATAATGCTTGCAATCACAAGTATAACCCTACAACCGTATCTGAGTGAGGTAGGCCTATCATAAGACACCAACACCCCTCTCCGTTGGCCCATACCTCGTCGATCTCTTCCCTCCTGCAAAACCCGCAGCCTCCTTCGTGCCTTTGTTCCTCCACATCTCTGAATTTTTCCAACGATGTGTCGAAGATCAATTGCCGGAAATCGGTCAAGCGATTGTATTTGATGTTTGATAAGAAAGCATCCCCCCTTGAAACAAAGCCGTTTCTAATTTCCTTTGCACATCAATATTCCCTATGTTCTTAGGAGGCTCCTCCATGCTCAATCCCTTTTCTCCACATCCCTGCAATCAATATCTCCACATGCTTCTCATCAATCATCACATTCATTCTTCAAGCACCTGAAATCAAACGTATTTTCCTTCCAAATAGAACCACATTAGTGCATTAAAACCAACCAAATTGTGGGCTAACATACTCCCCTCTTCTTAATTGCGAAGTCGTCCTCGACGAGCCAAATTGTTCCTGCACTCAAATCATCCAACATGTGCTCATCACTCAATCAAATACAAATCTTTACCTTGCATGCCTATTCTCTTCTTCCTCAATGTAGCACCTGCAATCATACTCATACAATCATTTGTTAGTACCAAAATATAATCAATTCACTTACCAACTTTGTCCATCTTCTCGCATCTTTATCGCCATGTCTACCTGTCTACAAACTCATTAAACATATTAAATCATTTTTCATCAAACACCACATCTACTACCAAAATGAGAAACATCCATATCAATCATCCATATCACACATATATACTCAGCACACACATCATGATCCGCGTCACACATGCATTCTCGTCACGAAGAACACACATGCAAGCAAAAAGCCCATCCACATTCCCTCTCGTCACTCTTCTAGACTGTTCGTTCAACACGTCATGAATCTCTACTCCACATATCAACACACTTTCTACACACACCATCAAAAACCATTTACAAGTTCCGTTTTCGATACTTTTCCCGGTCACACGATCGTTTTGCTGATCCCTTTGTCTCATTTCTAACCGAGTTCTCTTGCCAATTTCCCATTTCCTTCCCACCTAGGGTTTTCTATTCCCACTTACCTTCTCATCTACTCTGTGCTCTTTTGTTCATCAATCAGATCCTATGCTTGGTCGCCACCACCTCTCCTAAATTGATGGACACACGGCAAAGACCATTCGAACCTAACACGAGCTCACTCTAACAAGATCACTCATCGTCGACGCGATTCCGAACTTCACAAGTCATTGCACCACCTAAGAGCCAAACTGAACACTTCCGGAAGGTTTGCAGACAAACAATGCAACTAGCACGATTGGATTCCTCAAGTCCAAGCTTTCCATAGACACGTCGCAACCAAAACCCTAGCCGAGCTTAAGCTTCAAATTGACATGTTTCATCGGGAGCCCACACGTAACCCAAATCCCCACAACACAAACACATATATTCCCATCCGAGCATCATGCTCTCTCACCTCTCTTATGTCCCCCCTCGAGCGAGGAATTCTTCTCATTCATTTTTTTCCACAATTTTTTCTCTCTTTTTTCATCATTTTTTTTTCACATATTTACTCACACTTGCCGGCCTACGCCGAAGCTGGATGCGACTCGTGGACTCGACCACCCGATCGAGTTTGTTCCACCCATCTACCAACCCGACGCAGCGCGTGACACACAGACAGCTAGCCCTATGCGAAACCGACGTCGGTTCGTGGCTTTGACCACCCGGCCAAAGTGGGTCCACCCACCTATCGGCCCACATAGGCGCGTAGCCACACTCACACATACACAAACATATATTTTTTTTTCATTTTTTTTTTCATTCCCGCATCTCAAGAATTAGGAGACAAAAGAAAGGACTTTTTCCCAACCCAACCAATCAAGACACACACACATATATCCCCTCGTGGACATCCCAATGAGACATATCTCCTCTCTGCTGCCACTCAAGCCAAAATCCAGCCACTAATGCCATCGTCAACCCGTCCTCGCAAAACCCGCACATACTAACCACCTTGTCGACCTGAAACCTCAAAAAGTGTCACTTTAGTTCCTAAGTGTACAACAGAATTGGTCCATCCGTCCTCACATCTCTGACTCGCAATCCGCAAAGCAAACCCTAATCAGACTCAAGCCATCCTCACCAACATCCATTGCCTCGTCTATCTCTTTTTCATCTCCGACCTCTGCCTCGCAGAGATTCCACTTGACCTGATAGATGACCTTGAAAACTACCATTAGCCGTTATACCTCTTAGTGCCTCAAGCCTCGCCGCTAAGTCCCTTAATCCTTGTTTGTTGTGCTCAATATCACTCTGATATTGGAATAGGTCACAATCGATGCCTCGGAACCGATTCCATATTTGCTCCATCTCTTTATCCTCTCTCATCCCTTTTTCAGATCTGAGGGGAATATCCTCCCTCTTCTCAACTCGAAGAGTCAACTTCTCAACTTCCTCTCTAATCGATCTTTCCTCCCAAATCCTACTCATATTTTCTTCATCCAGATCATCTACCTTCTTCGACAATTCATTCTTCGTTCTTTCTAACTCTGCTCCGAACGCATCCAACCTATCCAATACTGCTTTCAGCTCTTCCTCCGTTTTCCTTGCTCTCGGATCCTCCACCTGTCCTCGCATCTCGTCGTCTTTCCGATTCATCCACCTACCGAGCTTGCTACTCAGCCTTGCATTCTCTTTCTCTACACGTCTCATTTTCTCATCGCTCTCTGCTTGGGCACTTTTCATTCTTCCTAACTCCAGGTGGAACTCGTCACATGCCTTACCCGCTTGATCACTGTATCTACAGATTATGCTTTGTACCTTCTCAATCTCATGCTCCATTCGTTCGATTCTCCTCATCAGGTCATCCCTATCTCTTGAGGGCTCTTCTTCGATCATGACATGGTAGCAGTCTATCGTTACCCGACCAGTTCTAATGTCCAAGACTTCTTTTCTCATTTGCTTTCCCCTTCTAACCCCGCTTTCATGCTGAAGTGTTTGGATTTGTCTTTTTAAGTTGTTGTTTTCCCCCTTTAACTCTTTATTCTCACTTTCCACCGATCGCATTTGCTTTTCCCAATTTCCTAAGACTTCTGCTAATTTCACTTGATTTTCCTCTATTCTCTCCATCTTGACCTTATCGCCGTCCCGCTCCACATGCACCCAATTGACTTGACATTCCAAGCTCTTCACAAGTTCTACCAAGCCTCGATCCGGAGATCCAGTGTTCTTGCTCTCACTTGCTCTTGCGGTCTCTGTCAAGGAAGTAACTCCACCCTTGTCAACTTCCACATACAAAGAGGATAAACACCTATCAGACTGATTCGTTGCGACTTTACGCCAGTCACCTCTTTTGAGCCACACATGTTCTCGCATAGTCTCTTTTTCCCGCAGTCCACACATGTGGGGACAAAATCCAGCGGGGTGCATACACGAGGGCAATATTTGGCTATATGCCCAATCTGCTCGCAACACCAGCATCTCACATAATTTGCTATCGGGCCAAATCGCCACCCTCGGTTCACATGATGTCTCATGGTCGGATGAGAATATATCCATCTCCTATTTTGTCCAAAATTCGGTTGCGTCATGTTGGCCTTCTCAAAACCACATGCTTGCTCTTGTTGGGCCATTTCTTTAATGAAGATCAACGCAGATTTGGGATCGACTTGGTTGTGCCACACGATTGGGGCACCAAGCGAACTCGTAGCACTCTCTATGAGATGTGCTAAGCCAATTCCCGGCAAACGAACCAAAATGTTGAGTTCTAAGTCCAAGGAAAAGATGATTGTGAAAGCTTTTATTTTGCTCAAACCCCTCGCAATCGGTCCACTAGAACCCACAATTATCTCGCAATGGATTTTTCCTATGTCTATGCACTAGTTCATAAATTCCCGGCAAACGCACCAAAATGAATAAGCTCTAAGCCCAAGGAAAAAGTGATTATACGAGACTTTATTTTGTTCAAATCCCTCGGAATCGGTCCACTTGGGTTACTTTGAGGCCCATAATTATTATTTTTTCTTTTTGAAATAAAACCATAAACTAGAGAATATACAAGAAGTACTACAGTAGACCCAGCATAGAGCACTGCTGGTAAGAGAAGTCCTCTCTGAATAAAAAAATTACGAAGTCCTCAAGATCTGATGGTTCTGGGAGACAAGCTATATGACCAACGTCAACACTATCTGCATATGCATATATATGGATCATATCCTGACCAGCTCGTTCTGTCAGTTGCTTTGGCCATGCCATAGCTTCATAGCTGCAAGTCACAGAAGAGTATATCGAATGCCCACATCAGAGCTTCGATCTCTGCAATTGTTACAACAACAAGCACTGATTGATAAGCTCCTTGAGGTTGGCCGCGCCCAACTTAGTGGATACTCTTGCGCTAAACAAAAAATATAAAAAACTATGCTCTGTTGTTCTGATGTCAAATAGTACAACCAGTCAAAACAAAATATGTGAAAATTCCGTAGGTCACGATGGAAAAGTCCAAGCTATGGTTTTCAAGCCTAGAGAGCACCCCAGTACAAACCTCACAGTCGCAGCAGGACTATATGGTATCTTCATAACACCAACACACCAAACTGTATAGGCATACTAAAACTCTCTCTTTTTGTGCGCGCTTTCAGTTCCTGTTGTGGCATGCTTTAGTTGTTCACTCATAAACACACATGCATGCAACGTATACAGATGTAGGTGATTTCACACACGATAACAAGCAAATGCAGATGTTAGGACATACAGACAGAGGTGTGTATGCATTTTGCACATACATATGCCCCTCACATATACATGTACACGGAAATTTTTTGGCATTCAGTGAGTATATGAGTGCACAAGGACAACTCAAAACATATATTTGAACCCAAGCACACACATATTTAAACCTGTATACCTGTACAACACAAACGAAAGCATATAGGTATTTGCGAAAGCGTAGTTCAATGCAGGTATACAAAATCTTATTAGTCTAGCATAATGCAATCACGCTCGCAGAGCATCATTCCATTGAGCACAAAGACAAATAAACAAACTAGCAACCAATAGCTTGCAGAGATTATTTCCGTGGCGACCGAGAGGAATGAGATCGATTCATGCAGAAATACGATAGCAATAACTCATAAAACAATGATAACTAAGAAACTGAGAGATGAAGAATGCATAGAGAGCTCAACAAAACACAAAACTTCTCCCTCTCGAGATATGTAGGCAAAATGGTTTCCCCCCAAGCAGCAACAAACAATAGATTGCAGGGTATCTAGCATAACTAGCTTCGGAGAGCCCAACAGATAAAACATCGAGAAAGGGAAAAAATGAGCGAAAAGGAATGAAAGGCATTACTTGTGCCAAGCTGAAGAAATGAAGATCACCCAGAAAAGAACGCGACCGCCAAATGAAGTGAAGCCCATTCTATCTGTTAGCTTCAACTGCGCCTGCGACTACGGCGTGGTGCACTTCAGAGAGAACCCCCTGCTGGCGTTAACAGCGAGAGAAACCCCCTTTTTCCCCAAGTAGCCTCTGTCTTGAGCCGATGTCCCCTCGAATACTCTCCACAGAGCTCTGCACACGGCTGCACATAGCCCACCCTATTCTGTTCGTGAAAAAACGAGAGGGAGAGAGCGCCCGATGATTTTTGCTCCTCTCTTTTTTGATAAGGCCCCCCTGATAGTCACCTCTACTTCGCATTTATAGACGATACCGACCCAAAGTAGAGAGTCGATCTGGGCTATGAAGTTTTATACAAAGCTCTCTGTGCAAGCTTGAACACGTCGGCTATGACCAAAAAGTGTAGACTTGGAGAAGTTCATTCGGCAATAAATCTTGCACACCCGCACGATGGAAGAAGCATGACTGATAGATAATGCTTGCAATCACAAGTATAACCCTACAACCGTATCTGAGTGAGGTAGGCCTATCATAAGACACCAACACCCCTCTCCGTTGGCCCATACCTCGTCGATCTCTTCCCTCCTGCAAAATCCGCAGCCTCCTTCGTGCCTTTGTTCCTCCACATCTCTGAATTTTTCCAACGATGTGTCGAAGATCAATTGCCGGAAATCGGTCAAGCAATTGTATTTGATGTTTGATAAGAAAGCATCCCCCCTTGAAACAAAGCCGTTTCTAATTTCCTTTGCACATCAATATTCCCTATGTTCTTAGGAGGCTCCTCCATGCTCAATCCCTTTTCTCCACATCCCTGCAATCAATATCTCCACATGCTTCTCATCAATCATCACATTCATTCTTCAAGCACCTGAAATCAAACGTATTTTCCTGCCAAATAGAACCACATTAGTGCATTAAAACCAACCAAATTGTGGGCTAACAGGGCGGCTCTTGCCCACGGGTTGTCACATATTCTCCCCCGCTTTGAAGAGCTTTGCGTCTTCGTAAAGCTAAGGTATTCTCGCCTGGGATGTCGAAGGATGAGTCGTTTGGAACGCCTCAATGAGGTTTTGGGCTGTCGGAGGCATGTTGTCTTTACTTACCCATGTGGCTTCTTTGAGGGGTCTTCCACGCCACTTGACTAGGAACTGTGTGCTGTTCTCTTTGAGGATCAACTCCGCTTGTCGCTGTTCAATTGGATCTTCCACCAAGGTGACTTGACGTCCAAAACGAGTATCGGGGCGGAAGCATTTTAGAAACATGGAAAGAGTTGTGGATATGAATTTCGGGTGGAAGATCAAGCTGATATGTAACTTGATTGAACCGGTGACGAATCCTGTACGGCCCATAGTACCTGTGATTGAACTTGGGAGTGAAATTCTTGGGCAAAATGATATTCTTGGCATTCACGAGGACTAGGTCACCCACTTGATAATCTGGAGCTTCTGTACGGTTCTGATTGGCATTTCTAACCATCCTTTCTTTGCTCTTGATGTGGGCTTCTTTCGCTTGATGAATCTTGGACTTCTAGTCTCTTAAAAAGTTTCCACATTCACGGTCTGCTGCCACGAGCACTTCATCGGACATGAGTGCCATGGGTGTGATTACACTTTTGCCGGTGGCCACCTCGAACGGTGACATAGATGTACTTGAATGGATGGAGCTGTTATAATGAAATTCTAAAATATCTAAGTGCTTGGCCCAATCCTTCTGGTCCGCTTGTACATAACTTCGTAGGTAATTCTCTACTGTTTGATTGATTCTTTCTGTTTGCCCATCTGTCTCGGGGTGATAGGCCGACGAAAATCTAAGTTGAGTGCCCAAAATTGAGAATAATTCCCGCCATAAACCACTCATAAACCTGGTATCACGATCTGAAACGATAGCCAATGGAAGGCCATGATATTTGAACACCTTCTGAAAGAATGTCTGTGCTACCACCTTTGCCGGCATGGGTGGCTTCATAGGTATAAAGTTTTCTTTCTTTGAAAAATAGTCCACCACTGCAAGAATTGCGTTATGTCCATCAGATATCGGTAAATCTGTTATAAAATCCATGCTCACCATGTCCGAAGGTCTATTCGGGACGGGCATCGGTTGAAGCAAGTTGGACAAGTTGTCTTAGTAATTGGCAAGTTGGACAAGTTTGTACATACTCAATTACGTCTTCTTTCATCTTCGGCCAAAACACATGTTCCTTTAGATGCTCATAACTTCTACGTTGTCCGCCATGTCTTGCAAGCTGACAGTCATGTGCTTCCCATAAAAGCATCCTCTGTAATTTTGTGTTGTCTGGTATATAAATCTTTCCCTTTCGATATAACATGTTGTTCATAATCTTGAATTTGCCCTTGTGGTCTAGGCCCGAGTGTACATCTTTTATGATCCTCTGTACCTCAAGATCCGTTTGTTGCAATCTTCGAATTTGATCTTTTGTCTTACTTTCAGCCATGGAAATTGCGGCCAAGGTTGGTCTTCTACTCGGGGCATCTGGCATCACGTTTTGCTTCCCTGGTTTGTGAATGATTGTAAGGTTCCTAACGCCCAAGGAAAAAGTGATTATACGAGACTTTATTTTGTTCAAATCCCTCGGAATCGGTCCAATTAGATTACCTAGAGCCCACAATTATCTCGCAATGGATTCTTCCTATGTCTATGCACTAGTTCATATGCTTCCCGAATATGTCCTCCTTTGGGATCCCGAGTAGGATTGCCAAAATGAAGAATCCTAATGCCCAAGGACATGAGGTAGAAGTATGCTTGTGGTTTGCCCAAAATCACTTGAGATAGGCCTATTTGCACTCCTCTAAGTCTACAACCGTACTCGAATATAGATGTAGCAAAGGAAGGATTGAAGACCCAAATACCTATGTAAACCGATATCCACTCCAGGTCGACCCTTGCAAGCACTCTCTCACTTGCTTTCTTTCACCCCCACCTAGTCTCGCTCACTTTCACCTCTCCCTCTCTATTTTATTCTCACACTCTCTTGTACTCACATGAACACACACACACACTCACACAAGCACAAACATACACACAAATCTTTCACCCACTAATTTCCAGGCCTGTTTGTATGCGTTCCCTTTCTTTCCCTTTTGAGATTTACAACACTAATAAGAAAAGAGATAAACACAATCAATTAAGCTGGTGGGTATATATGGTCATTCATTTCAGAGCACCCCATACTTCTTTCCATCCAATCTACGGATGACAAAGGACTGTGTTTCAAGCCTCTGATCTCTCTCCTCTATGATATGTCAGACCTTTGGTGCCCAAACCTCTTTGTATATATATATCAGGCTCTCTTGTTCATAAGTAGTCATTCCAACTAAAGATTTGTCTGTGTTTTTCCGCTTTTCTTCCTGTGTGAACATATACACGTAGACTTGCAAATTCTCTCATAACCATAGCCAGTCCTCAAATCATAGTTAATACGTTTCAATAAGAGTTACTTGTGAAGAATGCCTAACAAGAAGTATGCGCTGCAGCAGTTTCTCAAGACATGTCACATGCAAATGAGTCACATCGACCTTTGTGCATATAGTACTCAAATATATATCTATTGCCTGAAAAAACGTACATATGTATGAATAAAAACTTGAGATACATCAAGATTTAACTTCATCAACAATACGAACGATAATGAAATCATTAAGGAAACTGCTACAGTTACTCTTCTCATATCTGAGGGCTCGATAAAATCAATTCCGATCTGCAATCCAGCACGACCTTTTGCACTAACGCCTTCATTTGAATTCCGAGAGACTCCTTACTGCATTGTCTTCTCCAGGGAAAAAGACTTCCTTCCTTCTTCTTATCGTCCTCCTCCACTCATCACCCTCCTCTCCATTCCGGGGGATAGTCCCTAGTTCTATCAGATCGCTGGTGTTCCTTTTGAGGTTTTAAACTGCATTATAATGACGGTGTCGCATGTAAAGCTCTGTTCATACTGGCGCAGATGGTACTATTTGCTAAATCTCTTCCTCATTAAAATTGCCTTTGATCGGAACAGAAACTGCACCCAGAATTCACCAACTCTTTCCTACATGTGCTTCTCGCGATTATGCTTTCACATATCGATCATCAAACCCATAGCTTTTGTACAGTCAGCTTCAAGCGTTCAAATGATATATCATCTCTGTTTCTTGCATGGAGTTTGAAACTATCGATAGCAGTATCTCCTGGTAGCGAAACTTCATAGAGCCTATTGTTTCTTTAGAGATCCCATAAAAAACAGTATTGCTCTTCATGCCGAAGCACGCAACACAAGGACAGAACTGAGTGTTTTCCCTTCACAGGCTTTCTGATATATCCCGAGCTATCGAAATTCCTGGCAGGAAATTCCTGAGAGTTTGTCCATGAATGTGGTGCTTCCTTTCTGCTCTGCCACCGTACTCTCTAGCTTCTTCTGATATCGGGGCCCGTGTCCCTTCAAGAGCCAAGCCCTTATGCACTGAGAGGTTTATTCCAGGAGTTTTGCTGCCGTTCAGAAAATTCCCTTTAGCCTCTCTCCTGCTTCACCTTGATCTCTCCTGTCCTGCGGCCTTTTTCCTTCTCTCCCCGCCACCACATTATTAACCTGTCGATAAATCTCAGAGAGCGCACGAGAGAGAGCTCCCCTCCATCGGTCTCCCCAAAACTGCCCTCCATGGTGTCTCCCTTATTCTTTAGTGTACATTATCTGATGATAGTTGCTGGGGACAAGGAATGGGCGAGGGATGTTGCCCATGATTCGCTAGTGTGCAGAGAAGTGACCAGCACTACTGCAATAATTTAGGCTCTCTCAACAGCATTCTTGATGGTATTTGGACTATGATGGCGGCCCCTCCTCGTCAGTTATGAGACTGGAAGCACGTACCTCTGTGTAGAATTGAAGCAGCAAGTGCCTGTGCGTAGTTGAGGTACAATCATCAAAAGCAAACATTCAGGACTGCAAAAAATGGCAAGTGGAATTCTATGCATCTGGAAATGAACAGAGGTCCTTCTCAGCTCTTTCCGAGAAACTCGGATCTCGGCATTGTATGGGAAGGTCATGACGATTCCATCAGATACTCTAACACAGGTTCAGATACCTCTGGCTACCTTTGTCCGTATTGCACTCACACTATTTCAATGGTCCCTCGTCTCCTTCATCTTGGTATCTCCTGCTGTGAAGTATGAAGATAACGGTTGTGCAGAAGAACATTTTCTCGAGGAAGTTGATGGCCCTACACAATGCCACTGAGAAAGGAGGCTTCGACTCTCTCTACTGCCCTCCCTTCAGCTCCGTGACCCTCACAAGGAAGGACCTTCGAAAAAGCTCCCCTCCTCTTCGTTACCTGCTCCTCGTCAAAAAAACTACGAAGAGAAGCCCTCCTATTATCTTGCCGAGGTCAATGATATTGAAAGCTAACATTTATGTGCAACACAACATTCCTTTGAGCCCCAAGTCCCCTCGTTTACACATGCATTTGAGCACTACCCACCTGCATACCCACGAAGCAAACCACCAAAAAAACTCGTCGTCTGCTGATCTCTTCCGTTCTCTGCCCAAAAAGAGAGCTACAAAAAAATGCGATAGCCCCCTCATGTATTTGGTCCCTTTTTTTTTCCAGCCATACGCAATTGAAAAAAATAGCCGAAGAGACCCTTAGCTTTCAAGTGTTCCAAACAGATGGATGCATGCTCAATATGACCCGCTTGGCAATATCCACCAATAATTGCATTGCAAGAAGTGGCATTACGATGAGAAAGCAACTGCAGCACTTGTGCTTTTGTAAGATCATTGCACTTGGCATACATATCCACAACGCATTTGCAAGGAAGCCAGCATCACTTTCCAAGAAACCCTGCCTCGCAATCTTAGAATGAATATATTCTGCATTGTCAGCTACTCCTATGATGCCATAGGCTGCCTTGCTGCTTCTAGAGCACAACACTTTGCGTACATATAAATGAGGGAATCTTAGAACTTTTCAACTAAACTTTGTCGTTCAAGATCATCATGTATTCTAATGCCTTTGCTCAAGTCTTTGCTCGTGGCATAAGTCCTCAATATACCCACAATGCATCTCGGTCATAGCTTCGCGAAGACAACCATCTGGTCGACTGATCGAGTACCTGCAATCAAGCATATTTTTCTGCCAAATAGAACCACATTAGTGCATGAAAACCAACCATTTCCGGAGCTAACATACTCCCCTCTTCTTATTTGCGAAGTCGTCCTCGACGAGCCAAATCTGTTCCTGCACTCAAATCATCCAACATGTGATCATCACTCAATCAAATACAAATCTTTACCTTGCATACCCATTCTCTTCTTCCTCAATGTAGCACCTGCAATCACCCTTCATACAATCGTTGGTCAGTACCAAAATCCAATCATTTCACTTACCATCTTTGTCCATCTTCTCGCATCTTCACCGCCATGTCTACCTGTCTACAAACTCATCAAACATATTAGATCATTTTTCATCAAACACCACATCTACTACCAAAATGAGAAACATCCATATCAATCATCCATATCACACATATATACTCAACACACACATCACGATCCCGCATCACACATGCATTCTCGTCACACACAACATACATACATGCAAGTAGAAGACATGTCCACATTCGCTCTCGTCACTCTTCTCGACTACTCATTCAACACGTCACACATCTTTATTCCACATGCATGCTCAACACACTTTCCACATACAGCTTATATATGTAAGCAAGTACCATCCTTAAATTTTTTTTTTTTTTTTTTTTTTTTTTTTTTTTGATGCCCTACCCGCTTATACTGCCACCTCCCCAATTCTTCTTCCGTTTCTCATCAAGTCCTCTCGTCTATTTTTCATGCCTCTTTGACCTAGGGTTTCCTATTCCCAATTGCCTTCCTATCTATCTCTCGTTTTTTTGCTTTCTCATCGACTAGATCCTATGCTAGGTCACCACCACCTCTTGAATCGATGGACATGCGACAAAGACCACTCAAGCCTAACACGAGCTCACTCTAACAAGATCACTCATCGTCGACGCGATTCCGAACTTCACAAGTCGTTCCACCACCTAAGAGCCAAACTGAACACTTCCGGAAGGTTTGCAGACAAACAATGCAACTAGCACGATTGGATTCCTCAAGTCCAAGCTTTCCATAGACACATCGCAACCAAAACCCTAGCCGAGCTTAAGCTTCAATTTGACATGTTTCATCGGGAGCCCACACATAACCCAAATCCCCACAACACAAACACATATATTCCCATCCGAGCATCATGCTCTCTCACCTCTCTTATGTCCCCCCTCGAGCGAGGAATTCTTCTCATTCATTTTTTCCACATTTTTTTCTCTTTTTTTTTTCACATATTTACTCACACTTGCCGGCCTACGCCGAAGCTGGATGCGACTCGTGGACTCGACCACCCGATCGAGTTTATTCCACCCATCTACCAACCCAACGAAGCGCGCGACACACAGACAGCTAGCCCTATGCGAAACCGACGTCGGTTCGTGGCTTTGACCACCCGGCCAAAGTGGGTCCACCCACCTATCGGCCCACATAGGCGCGTAGCCACACTCACACATACACAAACATATATTTTTCTCATTTTCTTTTCATTCCCGCATCTCGAGAATTAGGAGACAAAAGAAAGGATCTTTTCCCAACCATCCCAATCACGACACACACACACATAAACTCCCCGTGGACATCCCGATGAGACATATCTACTCTTTGCTACCACTCAAGCCAAACTCCAGCCACTAATGCCATGGTCAACCCGTCCTCGCAAAACCCGCACGTACTAACTACCTTGTCGACCTAAAAACCCCGAAAAATGCCACTTCAGTCCTAAGCATACAACAGACTTGGTCCGCCCGTCCTCACATCTCAGACTCGCAATCCACAAAACAAACCTTAGTTAGACTCAAGCCGTCCTCACTGACATCCATCTCCTTGTCTATTTTTTCATCTCCAACCTCTGCCTCGCAGAGATTCCACCTGACCTGATAGATGACCTTGAAAACTACCATTAGCCGTTATACCTCTTAGTGCCTCAAGCCTCGCCGCTAAGTCCCTTAATCCTTGTTTGTTGTGCTCAATATCACTCTGATATTGGAACAGGTCACAATCGATGCCTCGGAACCGATTCCATATTTGCTCCATCTCTTTATCCTCTCTCATCCCTTTTTCAGATCTGAGGGGAATATCCTCCCTCTTCTCAACTCGAAGAGTCAACTTCTCAATTTCCTCTCTAATCGATCTTTCCTCCCAAATCCTATTCATATTTTCTACATCCAGATCATCTACCTTCTTTGATAATTCATTCTTCATCCTTTCTAACTCTACTCCGAACGCATCCAACCTATCCAACACCGCTTTCAGCTCTTCCTCCGTTTTCCTCGCTCTCGGATCCTCCACCTGTCCTCGCGTCTCGTCATCTTTCCGATTCATCCACCTACCGAGCTTGCTACTCGGCCTTGCATTCTCTTTCTCTACACGTCTCATTTTCTCATCGCTCTCTGCTTGGGCACTTTTCATTCTTTCAAACTCCAGGTGGAACTCCTCACATGCCTTACCCGCTTGGTCACTGTATCGACGGATTATGCTTTGTACCTTTTCAATTTCATGCTCCATTCGTTCGACTCTCCTCATCAGGTAATCCTCGTCTCTTGAGAGCTCTTCTTCGATCGCAACTCCAAAGCAGTCGGCTACCATCAAACCGGATCTCAAGTCCGAGACCACGTTTTCACTCTCAGGCATCACACGATCTTTCCTCCAGCTTTTGTTTACTCTTTTCCTTTCCTTGTTTTCGTTTTTCAACACTCATACTTGCTTTTCCCAAGTTCCTAGGACCTCGGCCATTTTCACTTGATTTTCCTCTAATTTCTCTATTTTGATCCTCTCGTTATCTCGCTCCACGTGCAACCAATTGACTTGACATTCCAAGCTCTTCACAAGTTCTACCAAGTCTCGATCATGAGATCCAGTGTCCTTGCTTTCACTTTCTCTCGCAGTCTCCGTCGACGAAGTAACTCCACCCTTGTCAACTTCCACATACAAGGAGGATAAACACCTATCAGATTGATTCGTTGTGACCTTTACGCCAGTCACCTCTTTTGAGCCACACACGTGCTCGCATAGTCTCTTTTTCCTGCAGTCCGCACATGTGGGGACAAAATCCAACGAGGAGCATACACGAGGGCAATATTTGGCTATATGCCCAATCTGCTCGCAACACCAGCATCTCACATAATTTGATATTGGGCCAAATCGCCACCCTCGGTTCACATGATGTCCCATGGTCGGATGAGAATCTATCCATCTCCTATTTTGTCCAAAATTCGGTTGCCTCACGTTGGCATTCTCCAAACCACATGCTGGCTTTTGTTGGGCCATTTCTTTAATGAAGATCAAAGCAGATTTGGGATCGACTTGGCTGTGCCACACGATTGGGGCACCAAGCGAACTCGTAGCACTCTCTATGAGATGTGCTAAGCCAATTCCCGGCAGACGCACCAAAATGTAAGGTTCCTAACGCCCAAGGAAAAAGTGATTATACGATACTTTATTTTGTTCAAATCCCTCGGAATCGGTCCAATTAGATTACCTAGAGCCCACAATTATCTCGCAATGGATTCTTCCTATGTCTATGCACTAGTTCATATGCTTCCCGAATATGTCCTCCTTTGGGATCCCGAGTAGGATTGCCAAAATGAAGAATCCTAATGCCCAAGGACATGAGGTAGAAGTATGCTTGTGGTTTTCCCAAAATCACTTGAGATAGGCCTATTTGCACTCCTCTAAGTCTACAACCGTACTCGAATATAGATGTAGCAAAGGAAGGATTGAAGACCCGAATACCTATGTAAACCGATATCCACTCCAGGTCGACCCTTGCAAGCACTCTCTCACTTGCTTTCTTTCACCCCCACCTAGTCTCGCTCACTTTCACCTCTCCCTCTCTATTTTATTCTCACACTCTCTTGTACTCACATGAACACACACACACTCACACAAGCACAAACATACACACAAATCTTTCACCCACTAATTTCCAGGCCTGTTTGTATGCGTTCCCTTTCTTTCCCTTTTGAGATTTACAACACTAATAAGAAAAGAGATAAACACAATCAATTAAGCTGGTGGGTATATATGGTCATTCATTTCAGAGCACCCCATACTTCTTTCCATCCAATCTACGGATGACAAAGGACTTTGTGTTTCAAGCCTCTGATCTCTCTCCTCTATGATATGTCAGACCTTTGGTGCCCAAACGTCTTTGTATATATATATCAGGCTCTCTTGTTCATAAGTAGTCATTCCAACTAAAGATTTGTCTGTGTTTTTCCGCTTTTCTTCCTGTGTGAACATATACATGTAGACTTGCAAATTCTCTCATAACCATAGCCAGTCCTCAAATCATAGTTAATACGTTTCAATAAGAGTTACTTGTGAAGAATGCTTAACAAGAAGTATGCACTGCAGCAGTTTCTCAAGACATGTCACATGCAAATGAGTCACATCGACCTTTGTGCATATAGTACTCAAATATATATCTATTGCCTGAAAAAACGTACATATGTATGAATAAAAACTTGAGATACATCAAGATTTAACTTCATCAACAATACGAACGATAATGAAATCATTAAGAAAACTCCTACAGTTACTCTTCTCATATCTGAGGGCTCGATAAAATCAATTCCGATCTGCAATCCAGCACGACCTTTTGCACTAACGCCTTCATTTGAATTCCGAGAGACTCCTTACTGCATTGTCTGCTCCAGGGAAAAAGACTTCCTTCCTTCTTCTTATCGTCCTCCTCCACTCATCACCCTCCTCTCCATTCCGGGGGATAGTCCCTAGTTCTATCAGATCGCTGGTGTTCCTTTTGAGGTTTTAAACTGCATTATAATGACGGTGTCGACATGTAAAGCTCTGTTCATACTGGCGCAGATGGTTCTATTTGCTAAATCTCTTCCTCATTAAAATTGCCTTTGATCGGAACAGAAACTGCACCCAGAATTCACCAACTCTTTCCTACATGTGCTTCTCGCGATTATGCTTTCACATATCGATCATCAAACCCATAGCTTTTGTCCAGTCAGCTTCAAGCGTTCAAATGATATATCATCTCTGTTTCTTGCATGGAGTTTGAAACTATCGATAGCAGTATCTCCTGGTAGCGAAACTTCATAGAGCCTATTGTTTCTTTAGAGATCCCATAAAAAACAGTATTGCTCTTCATGCCGAAGCACGCAACACAAGGACAGAACTGAGTGTTTTCCCTTCACAGGCTTTCTGATATATCCCGAGCTATCGAAATTCCTGGCAGGAAATTCCTGAGAGTTTGTCCATGAATGTGGTGCTTCCTTTCTGCTCTGCCACCGTACTCTCTAGCTTCTTCTGATATCGGGGCCCGTGTCCCTTCAAGAGCCAAGCCCTTATGCACTGAGAGGTTTATTCCAGGAGTTTTGCTGCCGTTCAGAAAATTCCCTTTAGCCTCTCGCCTGCTTCACCTTGATCTCTCCTGTCCTGCGGCCTTTTTCCTTCTCTCCCCGCCACCACATTATTAACCTGTCGATAAATCTCAGAGAGCGCACAAGAGAGAGCTCCCCTCCATCGGTCTCCCCAAAACTGCCGTCCATGGTGTCTCCCTTATTCTTTAGTGTACATTATCTGATGATAGTTGCTCGGGACAAGGAATGGGCGAGGGATGTTGCCCATGATTCGCTAGTGTGCAGAGAAGTGACCAGCACTACTTCAATAATTTAGGCTCTCTCAACAGCATTCTTGATGGTATTTGGACTATGATGTCGGCCCCTCCTCGTCAGTTATGAGACTGGAAGCACGTACCTCTGTGTAGAATTGAAGCAGCAAGTGCCTCTGCGTAGTTGAGGTACAATCATCAAAAGCAAACATTCAGGACTGCAAAAAATGGCAAGTGGAATTCTATGCATCTGGAAATGAACAGAGGTCCTTCTCAGCTCTTTCCGAGAAACTCGGATCTCGGCATTGTATGGGAAGGTCATGACGATTCCATCAGATACTCTAACACAGGTTCAGATACCTCTGGCTACCTTTGTCCGTATTGCACTCACACTATTTCAATGGTCCCTCGTCTCCTTCATCTTGGTATCTCCTGCTGTGAAGTATGAAGATAACGGTTGTGAAGAAGAACATTTTCTCGAGGAAGTTGATGGCCCTACACAATGCCACTGAGAAAGGAGGCTTCGACTCTCTCTACTGCCCTCCCTTCGGCTCCGTGACCCTCACAAGGAAGGACCTTCGAAAAAGCTCCCCTCCTCTTCGTTACCTGCTCCTCGTCAAAAAAACTACGAAGAGAAGCCCTCCTATTATCTTGCCGAGGTCAATGATATTGAAAGCTAACATTTATGTGCAACACAACATTCCTTTGAGCCCCAAGTCCCCTCGTCTACACATGCATTTGAGCACTACCCACCTACATACCCACGAAGCAAACCACCAAAAAAACTCGTCGTCTGCTGATCTCTTCCGTTCTCTGCCCAAAAAGAGAGCTACAAAAAAATGCGATAGCCCCCTCATGTATTCGGTCCCTTTTTTTTTCCATCCATACGCAATTGAAAAAAATAGCCGAAGAGACCCTTAGCTTTCAAGTGTTCCAAACAGATGGATGCATGCTCAATATGACCCGCTTGGCAATATCCACCAATAATTGCATTGCAAGAAGTGGCATTACGATGAGAAAGCAACTGCAGCACTTGTGCTTTTGTAAGATCATTGCACTTGGCATACATATCCACAACGCATTTGCAAGGAAGCCATCATCACTTTCCAAGAAACCCTGCCTCGCAATCTTAGAATGAATATATTCTGCATTGTCAGCTACTCCTATGATGCCATAGGCTGCCTTGCTGCTTCTAGAGAACCACACTTTGCGTACATATAAATGAGGGAATCTTAGCACTTTTCAACTAAACTTTGTCGTTCAAGATCATCATGTATTCTAATGCCTTTGCTCAAGTCTTTGCTCCTGGCATAAGTCCTCAATATACCCACAATGCATCTCGGTCATAGCTTCGCGAAGACAACCATCTGGTCGACTGATCGAGTACCTGCAATCAAGCATATTTTTCTGCCAAATAGAACCACATTAGTGCATGAAAACCAACCATTTCCTGAGCTAACACACTCCCCTCTTCTCATTTGCGAAGTCGTCCTCGACGAGCCAAATCTGTTCCTGCACTCAAATCATCCAACATGTGATCATCACTCAATCAAATACAAATCTTTACCTTGCATACCCATTCTCTTCTTCCTCAATGTAGCACCTGCAATCACCCTTTATACAATCGTTGGTCAGTACCAAAATCCAATCATTTCACTTACCATCTTTGTCCATCTTCTCGCATCTTCACGGTCATGTCTACCTGTCTACAAACTCATCAAACATATTAGATCATTTTTCATCAAACACCACATCTACTACCAAAATGAGAAACATCCATATCAATCATCCATATCACACATATATACTCAACACACACATCACGATCCCGCATCACACATGCATTCTCGTCACACACAACATACATACATGCAAGCAGAAGACATGTCCACATTCGCTCTCGTCACTCTTCTCGACTACTCATTCAACACGTCACACATCTTTATTCCACATGCATGCTCAACACACTTTCCACACACAGCTTATATATGTAAGCAAGTACCATCCTTAAATTCTTTTTTTTTTTTTTTTTTTTTTTTTTTTTGAAGCCCTACCCGCTTATACTGCCACCTCCCCAATTCTTCTTCCGTTTCTCATCAAGTCCTCTCGTCTATTTTTCATGCCTCTTTGACCTAGGGTTTCCTATTCCCAATTGCCTTCCTATCTATCTCTCGTTTTTTTGCTTGCTCATCGACTAGATCCTATGCTAGGTCACCACCACCTCTTGAATCGATGGACATGCGGCAAAGACCACTAAAGCCTAACACGAGCTCACTCTAACAAGATCACTCATCGTCGACGCGATTCCGAACTTCACAAGTCATTGCACCACCTAAGAGCCAAACTGAACACTTCCGGAAGGTTTGCAGACAAACAATGCAACTAGCACGATTGGATTCCTCAAGTCAAAGCTTTCCATAGACACATCGCAACCAAAACCCTAGCCGAGCTTAAGCTTCAATTTGACATGTTTCATCGGGAGCCCACACATAACCCAAATCCCCACAACACAAACACATATATTCCCATCCGAGCATCATGCTCTCTCACCTCTCTTATGTCCCCCCTCGAGCGAGGAATTCTTCTCATTCATTTTTTCCACATTTTTTTTCTCTTTTCTTTTTTCATCATTTTTTTTTTTTTCACATATTTACTCACACTTGCCGGCCTACGCCGAAGCTGGATGCGACTCGTGGACTCGACCACCCGATCGAGTTTATTCCACCCATCTACCAACCCAACGAAGCGTGCGACACACAGACAGCTAGCCCTATGCGAAACCGACGTCGGTTCGTGGCTTTGACCACCCGGCCAAAGTGGGTCCACCCACCTATCGGCCCACATAGGCGCGTAGCCACACTCACACATACACAAACATATATTTTTCTCATTTTCTTTTCATTCCCGCATCTCGAGAATTAGGAGACAAAAGAAATGATCTTTTCCCAACCATCCCAATCACGACACACACACACATAAACTCCCCGTGGACATCCCGATGAGACATATCTCCTCTTTGCTACCACTCAAGCCAAAATCCAGCCACTAATGCCATGGTCAACCCGTCCTCGCAAAACCCGCACGTACTAACTACCTTGTCGACCTAAAAACCCCGAAAAATGCCACTTCAGTCCTAAGCATACAACAGACTTGGTCCGCCCGTCCTCACATCTCAGACTCGCAATCCACGAAACAAACCCTAGTTAGACTCAAGCCGTCCTCACTGACATCCATCTCCTTGTCTATTTTTTCATCTCCAACCTCTGCCTCGCAGAGATTCCACCTGACCTGATAGATGACCTTGAAAACTACCATTAGCCGTTATACCTCTTAGTGCCTCAAGCCTCGCCGCTAAGTCCCTTAATCCTTGTTTGTTGTGCTCAATATCACTCTGATATTGGAACAGGTCACAATCGATGCCTCGGAACCGATTCCATATTTGCTCCATCTCTTTATCCTCTCTCATCCCTTTTTCAGATCTGAGGGGAATATCCTCCCTCTTCTCAACTCGAAGAGTCAACTTCTCAACTTCCTCTATAATCGATCTTTCCTCTCAAATCCTATTCATATTTTCTACATCCAGATCATCTACCTTCTTTGATAATTCATTCTTCATCCTTTCTAACTCTGCTCCGAACGCATCCAACCTATCCAACACCGCTTTCAGCTCTTCCTCCGTTTTCCTCGCTCTCGGATCCTCCACCTGTCCTTGCGTCTCGTCATCTTTCCGATTCATCCACCTACCGAGCTTGCTACTCGGCCTTGCATTCTCTTTCTCTACACGTCTCATTTTCTCATCGCTCTCTGCTTGGGCACTTTTCATTCTTTCAAACTCCAGGTGGAACTCCTCACATGCCTTACCCGCTTGGTCACTGTATCGACGGATTATGCTTTGTACCTTTTCAATTTCATGCTCCATTCGTTCGACTCTCCTCATCAGGTAATCCTCGTCTCTTGAGAGCTCTTCTTCGATCGCAACTCCAAAGCAGTCGGCTACCATCAAACCGGATCTCAAGTCCGAGACCACGTTTTCACTCTCAGGCATCACACGATCTTTCCTCCAGCTTTTGTTTACTCTTTTCCTTTCCTTGTTTTCGTTTTTCAACACTCGTACTTGCTTTTCCCAAGTTCCTAGGACCTCGGCCATTTTCACTTGATTTTCCTCTAATTTCTCTATTTTGATCCTCTCGTTATCTCGCTCCACGTGCAACCAATTGACTTGACATTCCAAGCTCTTCACAAGTTCTACCAAGTCTCGATCATGAGATCCAGTGTCCTTGCTTTCACTTGCTCTCGCAGTCTCCGTCGACGAAGTAACTCCACCCTTGTCAACTTCCACATACAAGGAGGATAAACACCTGTCAGATTGATTCGTTGTGACCTTTACGCCAGTCACCTCTTTTGAGCCACACACGTGCTCGCATAGTCTCTTTTTCCCGCAGTCCGCACATGTGGGGACAAAATCCAACGGGGAGCATACACGAGGGCAATATTTGGCTATATGCCCAATCTGCTCGCAACACCAGCATCTCACATAATTTGATATTGGGCCAAATCGCCACCCTCGGTTCACATGATGTCTCATGGTCGGATGAGAATCTATCCATCTCCTATTTTGTCCAAAATTCGGTTGCCTCATGTTGGCATTCTTCAAACCACATGCTGGCTTTTGTTGGGCCATTTCTTTAATGAAGATCAAAGCAGATTTGGGATCGACTTGGCTGTGCCACACGATTGGGGCACCAAGCGAACTCGTAGCACTCTCTATGAGATGTGCTAAGCCAATTCCCGGCAGACGCACCAAAATGTAAGGTTCCTAACGCCCAAGGAAAAAGTGATTATACGAGACTTTATTTTGTTCAAATCCCTCGGAATCGGTCCAATTAGATTACCTAGAGCCCACAATTATCTCGCAATGGATTCTTCCTATGTCTATGCACTAGTTCATATGCTTCCCGAATATGTCCTCCTTTGGGATCCCGAGTAGGATTGCCAAAATGAAGAATCCTAATGCCCAAGGACATGAGGTAGAAGTATGCTTGTGGTTTTCCCAAAATCACTTGAGATAGGCCTATTTGCACTCCTCTAAGTCTACAACCGTACTCGAATATAGATGTAGCAAAGGAAGGATTGAAGACCCGAATACCTATGTAAACCGATATCCACTCCAGGTCGACCCTTGCAAGCACTCTCTCACTTGCTTTCTTTCACCCCCACCTAGTCTCGCTCACTTTCACCTCTCCCTCTCTATTTTATTCTCACACTCTCTTGTACTCACATGAACACACACACACACTCACACAAGCACAAACATACACACAAATCTTTCACCCACTAATTTCAAGGCCTGTTTGTATGCATTCCCTTTCTTTCCCTTTTGAGATTTACAACACTAATAAGAAAAGAGATAAACACAATCAATTAAGCTGGTGGGTATATATGGTCATTCATTTCAGAGCACCCCATACTTCTTTCCATCCAATCTACGGATGACAAAGGACTTTGTGTTTCAAGCCTCTGATCTCTCTCCTCTATGATATGTCAGACCTTTGGTGCCCAAACGTCTTTGTATATATATATCAAGCTCTCTTGTTCATAAGTAGTCATTCCAACTAAAGATTTGTCTGTGTTTTTCCGCTTTTCTTCCTGTGTGAACATATACACGTAGACTTGCAAATTCTCTCATAACCATAGCCAGTCCTCAAATCATAGTTAATACGTTTCAATAAGAGTTACTTGTGAAGAATGCTTAACAAGAAGTATGCGCTGCAGCAGTTTCTCAAGACATGTCACATGCAAATGAGTCACATCGACCTTTGTGCATATAGTACTCAAATATATATCTATTGCCTGAAAAAAAGTACATATGTATGAATAAAAACTTGAGATACATCAAGATTTAACTTCATCAACAATACGAACGATAATGAAATCATTAAGAAAACTGCTACAGTTACTCTTCTCATATCTGAGGGCTCGATAAAATCAATTCCGATCTGCAATCCAGCACGACCTTTTGCACTAACGCCTTCATTTGAATTCCGAGAGACTCCTTACTGCATTGTCCGCTCCAGGGAAAAAGACTTCCTTCCTTCTTCTTATCGTCCTCCTCCACTCATCACCCTCCTCTCCATTCCGGGGGATAGTCCCTAGTTCTATCAGATCGCTGGTGTTCCTTTTGAGGTTTTAAACTGCATTATAATGACGGTGTCGCATGTAAAGCTCTGTTCATACTGGCGCAGATGGTACTATTTGCTAAATCTCTTCCTCATTAAAATTGCCTTTGATCGGAACAGAAAATGCACCCAGAATTCACCAACTCTTTCCTACATGTGCTTCTCGCGATTATGCTTTCACATATCGATCATCAAACCCATAGCTTTTGTACAGTCAGCTTCAAGCGTTCAAATGATATATCATCTCTGTTTCTTGCATGGAGTTTGAAACTATCGATAGAAGTATCTGCTGGTAGCGAAACTTCATAGAGCCTATTGTTTCTTTCGAGATCCCATAAAAAACAGTATTGCTCTTCATGCCGAAGCACGCAACACAAGGACAGAACTGAGTGTTTTCCCTTCACAGGCTTTCTGATATATCCCGAGCTATCGAAATTCCTGGCAGGAAATTCCTGAGAGTTTGTCCATGAATGTGGTGCTTCCTTTCTGCTCTGCCACCGTACTCTCTAGCTTCTTCTGATATCGGGGCCCGTGTCCCTTCAAGAGCCAAGCATTTATGCACTGAGAGGTTTATTCCAGGAGTTTTGCTGCCGTTCAGAAAATTCCCTTTAGCCTCTCGCCTGCTTCACCTTGATCTCTCCTGTCCTGCGGCCTTTTTCCTTCTCTCCCCGCCACCACATTATTAACCTGTCGATAAATCTCAGAGAGCGCACGAGAGAGAGCTCCCCTCCATCGGTCTCCCCAAAACTGCCGTCCATGGTGTCTCCCTTATTCTTTAGTGTACATTATCTGATGATAGTTGCTGGGGACAAGGAATGGGGGAGGGATGTTGCCCATGATTCGCTGGTGTGCAGAGAAGTGATCAGCACTACCGCAATAATTTAGGCTCTCTCAACAGCATTCTTGATGGTATTTGGACTATGATGGCGGCCCCTCCTCGTCAGTTATGAGACTGGAAGCACGTACCTCTGTGTAGAATTGAAGCAGCAAGTGCCTCTGCGTAGTTGAGGTACAATCATCAAAAGCAAACATTCAAGACTGCAAAAAATGGCAAGTGGAATTCTATGCATCTGGAAATGAACAGAGGTCCTTGTCAGCTCTTTCCGAGAAACTCGGATCTCGGCATTGTATGGGAAGGTCATGACGATTCCATCAGATACTCTAACACAGGTTCAGATACCTCTGGCTACCTTTGTCCGTATTGCACTCACACTATTTCAATGGTCCCTCGTCTCCTTCATCTTGGTATCTCCTGCTGTGAAGTATGAAGATAACGGTTGTGCAGAAGAACATTTTGTCGTGGAAGTTGATGGCCCTACACAATGCCACTGAGAAAGGAGGCTTCGACTCTCTCTACTGCCCTCCCTTCGGCTCCGTGACCCTCACAACGAAGGACCTTCGAAAAAGCTCCCCTCCTCTTCGTTACCTGCTCCTCGTCAAGAAAACTACGAAGAGAAGCCCTCCTATTATCTTGCCGAGGTCAATGATATTGAAAGCTAACATTTATGTGCAACACAACATTCCTTTGAGCCCCAAGTCCCCTCGTTTACACATGCATTTGAGCACTACCCACCTGCATACCCACGAAGCAAACCACCAAAAAAACTCGTCCTCTGCTGATCTCTTCCGTTCTCTGCCCAAAAAAAGAGCTAGAAAAAAATGCGATAGCCCCCTCATGTATTCGGTCCCCTTTTTTTTCCAGCCATACGCAATTGAAAAAAATAGCCGAAGAGACCCTTAGCTTTCAAGTGTTCCAAACAGATGGATGCATGCTCAATATGACCCGCTTGGCAATATCCACCAATAATTGCATTGCAAGAAGTGGCATTACGATGAGAAAGCAACTGCAGCACTTGTGCTTTTGTAAGATCATTGCACTTGGCATACATATCCACAACGCATTTGCAAGGAAGCCATCATCACTTTCCAAGAAACCCTGCCTCGCAATCTTAGAATGAATATATTCTGCATTGTCAGCTACTCCTATGATGCCATAGGCTGCCTTGCTGCTTCTAGAGCACAACACTTTGCGTACATATAAATGAGGGCATCTGAGCACTTTTCAACTAAACTTTGTCGTTCAAGATCATCATGTATTCTAATGCCTTTGCTCAAGTCTTTGCTCCTGGCATAAGTCCTCAATATACCCACAATGCATCTCGGTCATAGCTTCGCGAAGACAACCATCTGGTCGACTGATCGAGTACCTGCAATCAAGCATATTTTTCTACCAAATAGAACCACATTAGTGCATCAAAACCAACCATTTCCTGAGGTAACAATGATGTCTATATCAAATTCAGCCAAGAAATCTTGCCATCTTGCTTGCTTAGGAGATAACTTGGGCTGCGTACAAAAATACTTCAATGAGATGTTATCTGTGTAGATCTTCGTGTGTTTATCTTGAACATAGTGATGCCACTTTCGCAAACAGTGGATCACCGCGAGCATCTCCTTCTCGTGAGTGCTCCATCTTAATTCTGTACCTGAAAACTTGTGCGACTCATAAGCCACAGGGAGTCCTTCCTGCATAAGGACCCCTCCAATCGCTAGTCCTGAAGCATCTGTATGAATTTCGAACTCTTTATCAAACTTTGGCAACTTCAACACAGGAGCTTCACACATCACCTATTTGAGTTGCTCAAAGGAGTCTTGTTCTTTAGGCCCCCACACAAAGCAAGCCTTTCGTTTGGTTAACTCTGTGAGCGGAGTAGCCACTTTACTAAAATCTTTTATGAACTTTCTTGGAAACTGGAAGAAACCTATGAATTCTCTTACTTCCCTCACTGTTCGAGGCGGAGCCCATTGACGCACTGCGGTGATTTTGTGAGGATCTATCATCACTCCTTTATCTGAGACTATGAAACCAAGAAATTCAATTGATGTCATGGCAAACTCGCATTTCTCAGGTTTTGCATAGAGTTGCCTTTCTCTTAGGCGTTGGAGTATGGCTCTCAGATGATCTAAAGGTTCTTCAAGAGTACGGCCGTATATCAAGAGATCGTCTATATAAATGATCAGGAACTCATATAGCATGTCCCTGAATCCGTCGTTCATCTCTCGACAGAACATGCCTGGCGCGCCTGTGAGCCCGAAAGCCATGACTAACCATTCATAACTGCCATAGTGTGTTCTGAACGCCGTCTTTTCAATGTCCTGCTCTGCTATGCGAATCTGATGATAACTGGATCTTAGATCTATTCGTGTAAAAAACTTTGCCTGATCTAATCGGTCCATCAATTCATCCATGACTGGCACCGGATACTTCGTTTTTACTGTAATTTTATTCAAGGCCCGATAATCCACACATAACCGCATGCTGCCATCTTTCTTCTTGACGAATAGGACAGGAGCACCTTAGGGTGAACTACTGGGTCGAATGAAGCCTTGTTATTCCAGTTCTACTAATTTCCTTTTTAACTCTTTCAGATCCGTTTCGGTCATTCTGTAGGGTGCTTTGGCCGGTGGAGCTTGGCCTGGCAGTACTTCAATTTTATGTTGGACTTGCCTGAGTGGTGGCAGCCCGCTTGGTAACTGACTTGGTAGGACATCTTCAAACTCTTTTAGTACTTCATGAACTCTTTGATCGCCGACCTTCATCCTGTCGCTTTCCCTTTCTTCTAAGTCAATGGTGTTACATTTTATCAGGCACAAATGGGCCTCAGCCCCTTGCTTCATTGCTTTTTCTACCTATTTGGCCGTCATGGGCCCTTGTGTTTGTTGTCTTCTCTCTGCTCTCGTTACTGCGGCTACCGATTTCATTTTTCCTGCTTGTAAATTCACTGCCTTGTTCCCTTTATTTTGACTACTGGATGGCACACTCTCTGGATGCATAGGTGCCTTTCCCTTCCTCTGTCTGTCTAACTCCTCTTTGGATGTGGGAGGAGCGACGGCCTTGTGTTTCACTTCTTGCGACTTCGATCCTGGGTTCTCTACCACTTCTGACTTGCCTTGAGGCTCTTTACTTCCCTCTGGGGTCCTTTTCGGAATTCTATGACAGTCTACGACCACTATGTTGCCTTGCATGTCAAGCAAGAGTTTATCAATCCCCTTACCTAGCATGCTTACCATATAACGGTCCATGAAAGAAAGTCCCACTATTACATCGAACGATTCCAATGGCACTACTAATAAATCTATCTTTGCTGACCACTCACCCACTGTTATGCGGACGTTGAGGGCAATCTTTACATTATCATCTCGACCTTGAGCAAAAGTGACTGACATTTCTGGCAGCTTACTCAAGGCTAACTGTAGACTTGCCGCACACTGCGGGGACATAAAATTATGCGTCGCACCTGAATCCACTAGTACTGCTTTTCTTTTGTTCCCAAAAGTTCCCCAGAAGTACTTGTTCTGAATCATGCGTAGCGTCATTGGAAAGCACCTTGGCATTGCGGCCACAGTACCTATATGAGGCGCATTATTACCTGCTTGTACTTCTTCTTCATTATCATCTAATCTGTCAGGACCACATTAGTGTTACGTCTCTGTGGCTCTTCCTCGACTTGAGCCTGTTGGCATTTCCCGCACCCTGCTGATTTCTTCGAGGTGATATATTTTCTGTCTTGCGTACGCTTTGAGCACGTCGGTTGCTCTCAGAGTCTTGGTACCTTTCTACCATTACAATCACGTCCTCCCATGTGTTAGGCGATTGCTTTTCTATTTCGCGTCTTGTCCAAACACTACACCCGTATAGGAACCCATGCAGCCGATCGAGATCATGCATCTCCGTTATTTGCAGCATGAGTCTTCTATACTTGTGTATATATTCAGACAACGGGCCTTCCTGCTTGAGGCCCCTCCAATCGTCCCTGAGTTTGAAGGATTCATTTTGAGGGATAAAGTACTCCTCAAATGCCGCTTTGAAGTCCTTCCATGAAGTGAATTCCTCCCTCGCTGACTCCGCCAGAAACCATGCATCGGCATCGTCGGCCAAGAAGGATGCGGCGATCTTTACCCAATGTCGTTTGCCCACCCTCTGTAGGTCGAGGTATTGCTCCATATCTCGCAGCCATTTGGAGACTGCAAGAGAGTTGCGTTTATCCCAGAACTTTTCGGGTGGACATGGCTTGAATTTCCCATAGGAATCAGAGTCGCTTCCATCGTCAGAAGAGGAGACGGGCCGACGTCGCCGTGTATGTGGCCGACGGCCCTGCCGAGACGTCCGTCCCGAGGTCTCGCCCTCATGTAACTCAGGTTGCTTTCCCGTATCCTTGTTCTTGTTGTCCTTTGGTTCGGCCGGGCCTTTTAGTAGTTGCGCTAAACTGGCAATGGTGTACTCAAGACGGTCCATGCACTGGTGTGACAACCGGTCTGTCCTCTTTTCCAAGGCCGCTTGGATCGAGCGAGGCTCTGATACCAACTGTGATAAAAATAAAACAAGCACCCCGGGCTCCCAGCACTGGTGTGACAACCGGTCTGTCCTCTTTTCCAAGGCCGCTTGGATCGAGCGAGGCTCTGATACCAACTGTGATAAAAATAAAACAAGCACCCCGGGCTCGCTCGGCGACTCGCACCGGCCCGTTGGTAGGGTGAATTGCTTGAATGTTTGTTCCCTTGCTTGAAAGCAGAAAATCACTTGTTGAATGAAAAGCTTTCTTGCATTAGAAAGAAAACGTTTACAAAAGAAACGGCCTAAACCGGCCCGCATTGAGCGTCGTGGGTAAACGCGTTGCAGTGAGCCGGCCCGCGTTAAGCGTCGCGGGCAAACGCGTACAACGGCCCCTCGATGGCACAACGGCGCTTTCGAGAGGTGCGTGCGGAGGGGACTAGCACGAAGGCTACCGCACGTTGAGCGCAAGGATCGCTTGGTTCGCTTGGGTCACTTGGGTCGGAGGCTCACTATGTCCCCCTATAAGTACTTGCAATTTGGCGCCGGTCGGCAAACCACACAAGCACCTAAAGGGGCTGGATAGAAATATAGGGGGGGGCGGGGGGGGGCTCTTGCCCACGGGTTGTCACACCTACCTATGTGTGGTATGGGCATACATGACGGCATTCAAGGTAACCACGAAACATACTCCCTTCCAGTTAGTATATGGTCTTGAAGCAATAGCTCCATTAGAATTTCTAAAAGGATTAAGCAGAGTGGGACATCCAAGGATTGGTAATTTGCAAGTCATAAGTAACATCAATATGAACAGATTACATCAACTGGAGGAAAAGAGAACCATAGCAGATTCAACTCTCGAGAAAGGGAAGATGAAGCGGAAAGCATGGCACGACAGGAATCTGTGGAAGATAGAGATCAAAGAAGGATCGTTGGTCCTTCTATATCAACCAAACTTGTACAACAAGAAAGAAAAGAAGTTATCCACCGGATGGGAAGGTCCTTACAAGGTAACAGAGGTCCTTCCCCAAGGTGCGGTACGTCTCTCCACTCTTGAAGGAACCCAAATTCCTTTGGTGAACCGTTCACGTCTCAAACCCTACCAAGAATCAGAATGAGATATGAATCACTACTATAGGAACTGTGTACATACCATGTCCCCTCCTTATGCTCTATTAAACTTACTATAGTCCACATCAATAAAACCCATAATCTCTATCCACTATATCTCTCAACCACATGCATAAGTCTTTTTTGACATTGAGTCGATTTGGAGTCAATTTTTTTGGTTGATGTCGATTTTTTTTTAGTGGATAGGTTGATTGTTTTTCCGAGAAAAAGTCGATTTTTTTAAAAAGAAAGGTCGATTTTTTTTTCAACTTCAAAAAATGGAAAAAAAGTCGATTTTTTTGGGTCGATTTTTTTTAAAAGAAAGGTCGATTTTTTTTTTCAACTTCAAAAAATGGAAAAAAAAAGTCGTTTTTTTAGGTCGATTTTTTTAAAACAAAGGTGATTTTTTCAAGTTCAAAAAATGAAAAAAAAAAAGTTGATTTTTTTTTGGTCGATTTGTTCAAGAAAAGGTCTTAGGTCGATTTTTTTTTGTTCAAAAAAGTTCGATTTTTTGGACAAGTAGTCATGTCCATGAGGTCGATTTTTTTTGGGTCAATAGGACGATTTTTTGGTCAAGTTGTTATATGCATAAGTCGATTTTTTTCATAAGTTAGTCTACTTTGCGTTTTTCCAAAACCGTCCGTCAATTTTCTTCATCAATCTAATTGAAGAGGTGCTAGTCATCCATCGATCACTTCTCATCTGCTCATCCATCGCCTTCTGATCCAGTCTCCTGCTGATCCTAGCTCTTAAGAGTTCTTGCGATCCAGAACTGGTTCAGATGAAGCGCAGCAACAGCCTATAAATGAGCAGCAGCTGAAAATTGACCTTAGGCGGAAGCAAGAGTTTGTTTGTTGTTCAGCCTTATCTTATGCAAGTGTGAAAATCTAAGAACCTACAAGGTGGGCATTCAGGAACAAGACAAAAGCATCCAACTATTAGCAAAGTAACATGTCCCATTCATCTTCAAGGAATTCTATGAGCAACAATCATTATGACTCTGATGATGAACCATATCAGCAAGGTTCTGGTTCAGCCAGTCATCAAGTGAAGGAGAAGATTCACTCACATTGATCGCCCACGATGCTCTTCCACCAGCATCATTGGAAGAGATCTTCACAGCGGATGAGTTGCATACTATGCACCTCACGGAGATTGCCAAAGTACCACTAAAAATGTTGCAACAAACGAGGTGATTGACTTCTTCGAGTCCTTTCCTCACTTTACAGCAGGAACTCTTACCAAGAAAATGGTAAACAAAATTGTGGGGATGAAAGAGTCAAAATGGCTCATGCCAGGAAGAACCTACTCAGGAGTCGACGCAAGCAAGGTATGTGAGGAATGTGTGAAGTTGTTCACTGCCAACGACCTCTCATAAGGTACTATCATCTTTTATGTGCATGCCAGTATTTTATCCTCTTAAGAAGAGTCGAATCCAAGTTTCCATTCAACAATATGGTTGCTTGCGACGCGCTTTTATGTCTTGCCTGGGTGAGTCCATATCCCTTCCATCATCTAATATGGGAGTCCATCATGGAAAAAAGGAAAAGGCATGCAGTACAGGTACAAAAAGATGCAAAGAAATTTCACGTATACTCTTCTATAATACTCTTGTGGCTAAAGAATTTACCATCGAGGCTTACGGAAATACAAAAGAATGTGTGTCAACCATCTTCAATGAAGCGAAATCCATCCACTCTTGTGAGAAAGAAACTCCCGGTGAAACGA